>MU666220.1:0-39004 GCA_026770625.1 Nicotiana glauca | reverse complement strand
AGCCATAGTTGAATTTGGCATGTTGGGATCTGTGATTAGTTCATTCAGTGTGATCAGGTTGTGTGTATGATTTGTGACGATGGGTATCAGGCTTGTCAGCCGTCGCAATTGATGATATTCAGAAGCCTTCTATTTCTAAGGCTCGTTGTGTAGAAGCAGATTCCGGAAAGGGTTATGGTGGCTTGGACCACTACTTGCAGATTTGCATATCCTACGGTTATGGGAAGTTACCTAGGTAAGGGAATCTTTGTCATTTTTTAAATATTTGTTGCTCAATACTAAATACACAAGAACATTCTCTCTGCTCTCTAACATATTCTCTTGAGTTTATTACTTCATTTATTGATTACATTCATTGTGTTCTATTTATTGTTCATCATTTATTTCTTATTATTGGCCTTAAAAAGCCGTCATTGATTTTTTTCTAACCGTTAGTCGCCCATCGATTAGCCCCGATAGCTCCCAGCCAAGCTTCAGACTCGACCCTGAGACCCTCAAATAAGCAAGATCGAGGCCTCGATTTGGTTATCACCTTATTCTCAAACTCCTATCTCGTCTTTAAGTCTTTCACATAGCATTAACTGCTTAACAACTAGCATAAAAATAGATCACGTATTTTCAGAATCCCATAATCAAATTTAATTATTATTACCATTTTTACGATAAATAGTTTGGTGCCCACCGTGGGGCAAAAAATAATAGTGATTATTTTCTTGCTGGTTTTACTATGCAACGCAAGTTATCTTTCACACTTTTTCTTTCCCTAGATCTTTGATTTCAGGTCAAAAATGTCTGATTCAGTAAACAACAATCTTGAGAACCATAGAGAAAATGGTGTGGATGTTCCAGGTGTTGGTGCACCACCGTGAAATAATGTGAATGCACCAGAGCCAATTCCCATGGATACGGTCTCACGCGACGCCCAACACGTCGATATAAGCTCACACACTAACAGGAGCGTGCACCAAGGCGATCAACAAGAAGCTCATAAAACCCCAAATAGGGAAGAATGGGAGGTTAGCCTTCACGTTATTTCTGAAATGTTGCAAGCACAACAGCTGGCTATTGCTCAGCTGCAATGTCACCAGAAAACTCCTAGCACGGTAGCACTGGGGATGGCTCCCCTAGCCGAGTAGGTACCAGAGAGATCAAGCAACAACGGGTCGGTAGCCGACCCCACCATCGTAAAGATGCTCGAGGACCTCACAAGGAGGATCGAATCAGGCGAGAAAATGATAGAAGCCAATGATAAGAAAGTCGAGACCTACAATTCTAGAGTCGACCAAATCCCGAGCATGCCTCCGATCCTGAAGGGTGTGGACTTGAAGAAGTTCGTGCAAAAGACATTCCCGCAGGAAGCTACTCTGAAACCCATCCCAAAGACGTTAAGAATGCCCGACATTCCAAAGTATAAAGGAAGATTGAACCCCAATGAGCACGTCACTACCTACACTTGTGCAGTAAAGGGTAACGACCTAAGGGACGATGAGATCCAGTCTGTCCTGCTGAAGTTCGGGGAAACACTTTCTAAAGGGGCAATAATGTGGTATCACAACCTGGCCCCAAACACGATAGATTCATTTTCCATGCTGGCAGATTCTTTCATAAAGGCACATGTCGGTGCCATCAAAGTAGCAACAAGGAAATTTGACGTCTTCAAGATCAAGCAAAGGGAGAATGAGATGCTGCGAGAATTCGTGTCTCGCTTTCAAATGGAACGAATGGAACTACCACGAGTCTCTGATGAGTGGGCAGTGCAGGTCTTTACTCAAGGTCTGAATGAACGAAGCTTGGTGGCTTCGAGCAGCGGAAATAGAATCTGGTCAAATATCTCGTCGTGACCTGGTTGGACATTCATAACTGATACCGGTCAAAAATCAGGGTCGAGGACGACCAGCTAGGAACCCCCTCGGGCTCGGTATACCCAAGCAGGCTTCTAGCAAAGGAGCCAAAGCCAAAAAAAGAAAGGTACCAGCCATACACCGATGAGAGGAGAAACGTCTCGAGGCGCAACATACCCCACAATGATCGAAGGTTGGACCAAGGACAGAATCATAGGGGACTCGTCAACAGAGCCGGATTTGATAGGCACACAGGGCCAACAGAGGCACCTCGCTTGCTAGAATACAACTACAACGTCGACGTATCAGACATTGTGTTTGCCATCAGTAAAATCAGAGATGTCAGGTGGCCCATGCATGTACAATCAGATCCTTCACAAAGGAATCATAACTTAGTGTGTGAATTTCATAACACGCACGGCCATAGGATCGAGGTTGCCACCAGCTCCGAGAAGAAGTATCCAGACTACACAATAAAGGTCACCTCTAAGAATTCCTAAGCAACCGAGCCAAAAATCAGTTCCGGGAAAGAGAGGCGGCCAAGAAGAACGAAACGAATGAGCCATAACATGCATCCACATGATCTTGGGAGGCATCCAAGCCCCACAGGAGCCCATGATGAGAATAACAAAAATATCCATCACTAGACAAAAGCAAACTCGGGGCTACATACCCAAGGATGCTCTCACATTCAGTGACAAGGACATTGAGACCTTGTCTTAGCCCCACAACGACGCATTGGTAATCTCTTTCCTTGTAAACACATTTCAAATTAAACACGTACTTGTGGATCCAGGTAGCTCGGCCAACATTATCAAGTCGAGGGTGGTAAAGTTGCTCAGATTGCTTGACCGAATCATACTCGCCTCTCAAGTCCTCAATGGAATCAACATGGCGAGCGAAACAATAAAAGGGGAAATCATCCTCCCAATCAACTTGGCCAGCGCAGCCCAAAATGCCAGATTCCATGTCATCGAGGGAGACATGAGGTACAACGCCTTGCTCGTAAGGCCATGGATACATTGCATGAGAGTAGTGCCATCTACCTTTCATCAAATGATGAAATTCCCGACAAAGGATGGGATTAAAACCATCTACGGAGAACAGCATGCGGCGAGAGAAATATTTGTGGTGCATGATGTGGCCCCGACACCGGTACATCCACCTCCGAAGGAGCCGAAAGATAAGCAAATAGTAAAATAGCGATAACAAGCTACACTCTCAGCTACTCCCGACTAAACAAAGAAGGGGACCATACCGCGACCTCATCACAAGCGAGTGAAACACATCAGGGCTCAAAACATCACTGGAACATTCTACACTAAGGTATTACCATCTTCTTTCTCTTTCAATTACATTCTACACTGACCCGAGTGCAGGTATCCGATCAAAACAACCAAATCACTCTCCAACTCAGGGGCCTTAGGTTTCAAAAGCATACGTTACACTCTTTTCCTTCTACCTATTTTTTATCCCAAAAAGAGTTTTACCGAAAAGGTTTTTAATGAGGAAACATCCTATGCTACCTAAGGAAGACTCAACAAGTATTCAAGGATTCTTTTGCATTCAACCTCGAATACTGGGGGGAATCCCCTAGGAAGGTCACCTACTCGGATCTCGATAGGAAAATAATGTACCGGGCTAAACGATCAAACGAATCGTGTCCGCATAAGAACAACCAAGCCCCTAATATCAAAGTAATGTGCACTTGTACCAATTTCGAAGAATACTTTTCATAAAAGTATTTCACATTTCAAAAGAAACTCGATACTTTTGCAAAAATGACTCCCCGGTCGAAAAATGTCCCGAACACTCGGGGACTAGTGTCGAAAACTCAAGGCCACATGACCTCCGGGTCGGAAACTCCAAAATTGCAAGCCCTCAATAAGGCAATACCAAGTTCACAAGTAATGGCTCCCGAGCCGAGAAACCCTCGACGACTCGGGGACTGCCGTTAATCGCCATCTCCATCGACTTATCAAAACCCGAAGCCGTAAGACCACATGCAGATAGCCTCTGTCTAGTAAGACCTATATAAGAAAAACAACAATATTTGTAAGACCTCAAGAAAGGCATGAACCACACTTGTACCAAGTGAAAATATCTGTAAGACCTCAAGCAAGGCATGAACCATACTTATACCAAGTATCCAAACTATTAGACCTCAAAGGCATGTAAAACTTGTAAGACCTCACTAAAGGCATAAACTCAATCTCAACGTTAAGGCTATATATCGAACTTGTAAGACCCCTAAAAAGGCATATCCTCAATATAAACGCCAAAACTACTTCATTCGAGACTAAAATGCTCTAGCCATACACAAATAACTGCGGTTACAAGGTTGTACTAGCCAAACTAAGTTTAGAAGAGCTACTTATCATAAACAAGCCAATTCCAACACCGAGCAAGCCAAGAAATGCTTTACGAATTCCATCACGCGCGTAGCAACCTCCGAATGGCTCAAAACTAGCCAAAAGCAACTCAAATACATCAGGTAAAGCCTAAGGAAACAATTTCAAATGATAAAGATCGAATCCTAAATCAAATCCCAAATCCAACTAAAAAAATCACACTCGGGCCCATGCCTCAGAATCCGGAAAAACTCACAAAATCCGACAACTCATTCAATTACGAGTCCAACAGTACTAGTTTTACTCAAATCTGACTCCAAATCGACAATCAAATCTCAAAAATTCGTTTTATGAAATGTCTACAATTTTCCCCAAATTTCCATCTCAAAATACTAATTGAATCATGAAGACAATGATATATTCATGTATATTAACCAAATCCGAGTTAGAATTACTTACCACGGCGATTTTCATGAAACCGAGCTCCCAAGGTCCAAAATGTGAAATAAAACCCTAAGACTCGCTTATATAGTACTTCCTCTGAACATCATTGTGCGGTCCACACTCTGCCAATCTCTGCGGTCGTGCAAAAACCGTACGGCCGCACACTACAGTTTTTTCTCCATACCAAGATTTCGTATTTTGACCATAACTTTCCCTACGAATATCCAAATGATGACTTATTTACCTTTCTGAAAACTAGACACGAAGGGCTACAACTTTCATTTTTATCCTTTTAAATTAAAAGATATAAGCTTTCGAAGCCGGACCGACAAATCTACAGAATCTCCCTGGAGTGCGGCCGCACACAAAATTGTGCCTTCCGCACTCCTCCTCTGAGGTCCGCACTTTTCTGCTGTGGTCCGCACTCTTATGTGCGGTTCGCACCTCTCTATCGTATCAGCGCCCCAAAATGTGCAATCCGCACCCCAAAATGTGCTAGAACAATATCAAAGTGTTGAAATGTCCGGACTCGCTCAAAACTCACCCCGAAACACACTCGAGGCCCCTGGGACCTCAACTAAAGGTACCATCAAGTTCCAAAATACCATATAACTTATCGAGCCCTCAAATCACATAAAACAGTAACAAAAACATGAATCACATATCAATTCAAGCTTAATAAACTTGAAACCTCAAACTTCTATAGCCGATGTCGAAACCTATCAAATCGCATCCTATTGACCCCAAATTTTGCACACAAGTCATAAATGACATAATTGATCTATTCCAATTTATGGAATCAGATTTCGATCCCGATATCAAAAAGTCAACTCTCCGGTCAAACTTCCGAACTTAAATTTTTGAATAACCTGTAAACCAAAACTGATGATTCACATAAGTCATAATACATCATACGGAGCTACTCATGCCCTCAAACAATCGAGCAAAGTATAAATTCTCAAAACGACCGGTTGGATCATTACATCCTCCCCCACTTAAACATACGTTCGTCCTCGAACGTGCCCAGAGTTGTCCCAAAAGCCATCAAATTGCCGTATAACCTTACTATGCACATACCCGGGGGTGATCCCATGTCACCCTATACCATATAGGCCCGAACTGTAGACCATTACTTCAACCTTAGTCCGTAAACCACAAAATCCAATTTCCAACATCCAAAATTTTACTACAACACCTGAACTTTGCATATACACACTATATAAGTATGAACAAGTTGTATCAAGCCATAACCATGAACCACGACATAATCACAAGATATACCACATAACTCAAATACTCATAGCGATAACTTTCGACTGCAATAGTTGCTCGATAACCAACTCGACACCGGTAACGAACCTCATATCAACTAAAATCTTGTTCTGAACATTTGTACACTGCCAATGATGAAAGAAACACGTAGAAACTCGTAACTACTTACCAGACCAACAAGTCATGGAACTCTCCCTCTTTCGACAAGAACAACAACCTATTTCTAAGCCGACTTCCAATTTTATCCTTCCAACTATGTTGTAATCAATTACGATAGTATCTATTCTAGGTTCAATAACCTAATCTCATCCAACACAATCATTATAGTGGCATGCCATATCAACTCAATCTAAAGCCACAACCCGTGCAATCCGTGCACCAATAAGAAACAATCCAAATGTACTCAAATCATGAAAAATGACTCAAACGAGAGAACTGTCATGCAAGCTTAACAAGTACTACCACAACGAAATACCCAAAATCCATTACCCCATAGGACCAAAACACAAATCTAACACAAAAGTTCATACCTCAACATAATTTCGGTGCAATGTGTGCCCTATCCAAGCACTGATCCGTGACATATACCTCAAGCCACCCTGCTCAAAATCAACAACCACGCGCAATTCGACATCAAGTTCACAAAGTACATAACCATAACCACGAAGAACAAATAACACAATACCACAATCCGAAAAGAACATAGCCAACGCGCAATCAATCATGCAATACCAGATGCTCATCTCTCTCAGATTCCACTATAAACCCCAAATAGAACTGCACCATATGTGCATATAACCAACAAATCACAACTCCTCGTAGCATAGAAGAGCAACTCATAGAACATCTCAGAACATGAATAGACTAAACAACCACCGAATGGCACATCCCTCAACGATAGCAAAATGGAGCCAACCAATCTGACTCGATGCAAATACACATCCTAATTGGGCTTACCGATGAACCCCCAAATTAGCTCTAGCCACCCACAATTAGATACATAACCCTCCAAAAGTCCACCATGACTGAATCACATCACATACCATTCTACGACTGGCTCCATCCATAACTTCATAGTCCACCACCAGGAAACAATCTACTCCTGAGAACTCCCAATCTCCAAATCCATAGAACACACGAATCACCATATCTGATCCCAACTCCACCGCTCGAATGTCTACACATCTCTCACACACAATCATCCTATGAGGAATACTTCTATTATTCTTCTGTGCCACAAAGAAAATTCTGATTATCAACAGTCAATCAACTAGACGAGTACCACAATACCAATGAAGTATCCATAGATCAAAACATAGTGCCCTTTCTTAAACTTACACTCTCATCAAGCCATGTCAAATAGTAATATCATTTATCTAGTCATTTGAAATCGTCCCTATTGCCTAAGAATTTTATGACCTTCTATTGAAAACTGAACTAACCTTGCTCATGCATATCTCAATCCCACACAACACAACACACATACCATGCCATCATATGAAAAATAGGAAAACTTCATTCCATAATCCACTCTCAGTCACAAGCAACCACATGCTCAATCAGCCAAGAACCTTCCATTTGATCCCACCTAGGAGAAAATCACAATAGACCTCATGCCCCGCACATCAATACAAAATATACACCTCGAACCGTGGTAGAAACCCTTGAGAACTCTTCGAAACCCATTTCCACATAACCAAGCCGACAGAATTGAACCTCTCTAACTCAACCAAGCCATACAGGTTGTCAAAACCCAAGAGTATCTCCACAAAACACCTATAGAAACTCACTACATCATAAGAAACAAAAGAGCCAATTACATCTGTAGAAAACTTCATTCATGTGGATTTTATAGTGGTGAATATGGAGTAAAACAAGGAGGTCTCGCTTATCCTAGGAAGACCATTCTTAGCAATGGGTAGAGCGATATTAGATATAAACGAGAGAAAACTCATGCTTAGAGTGGGTGAAGAGACCGTGACTTTTGAGATGAATGTAGCAATGGGGAAGAAAAAGGAGAAACCAGCTGCAAATGCTGAGCGAAAATTAAAGGGCTCAAAAAAGAAGAATGCAATGAGTGAGAAAGAAAAGTGTGGGGTGTACCCCAAGAAGTCTGTTGCATGGATATGTGCAATAGTTTGGGTGCGGGGAGTGGAGCCCGACTTCGACTCAGACCCCGACTAAATATTCAGGAAAGTTTCCTTTTCCTTATGCTTTTTAGTTGTGTGCCATAGGGACATGCCCCAACTTAAAGTGTGGGGTGGGGGATATTTGTATGTATGTATATTAGTTTTTAGTTTTTCTTTTGCTACTTGTAGTAGTTAGAGATAGAAAAAAATTGGAAAAGAAACATGAAGAGTTTATAATTTTTGATTTTTCCCAATGATGGATATCATCGGCAGGTTTCTTGAGGGATTAAAGTCGAAGAAAAAATACCAAAAATATTTTCTTTTGTTAGGTAGTTTAATAATTCACCCTTGGTTTTTCTTTGTGCCGCGGTTCTTTTCCAAGATTTTCTTTGAACCGGGTGTGATTAGTTTTTATGTTGTTAGGAGTAGGAAACCTTGTGCTATAATTTAAATGAAAGCAACATCTCTTAATTTTGTTGTACCTTGAGAATAGTGAGTGCTTTAGTTGTGACGCTTAGGATCAATTTTTAGCTCTTGTGTAAGTACCTTAAATTGTGTGATCTTAACGTTGCGTAACTACTTGGACTAGAGTGTCTTGATGAGTCCAATTATGAGTGAGTTATATGCCATGTGTGTGTAAGGTTTTTTGTTAATTTGTGCATTGCATTTGATGTCTAGAACTTGCCCCGTGTGTTTGCAAAGCGAAATAGTAGTTTCATTCAGTCTTGGAAGTGATATAGGCGTTTCTTTATCGAGCCAGATATATGCTTTTACCCACCTAATTGTTATGTATCTTAGTTAACCTTTTTGAGCTTGTAATCCTATTTCTTTTGCAACCATATTACAAGCTTTTCTCATTTGTTTGAATTGACTATCTATTTGAACCTTGTACCTCTCTTGAGCACTTAAATTTGTTATGAAGTTTGTAAAAGTTGAAGTGTGGCGTGGTTGGGTTGGCTTTTGAGTAAAACTATTGAAATAAAGAGAAAGGTACAATGTTTTGAAAGTTGTGCAAATATTCCTTCATAAATGGTAACTCTTGATATAATGTGCTTAAAGAAGTAGGGACTTAATGTATATTGATTTGAATGTGGAGTTATGGTTTGACACAAGTTTGGGGTTTTGAATAGTTAATTATATGTATTAAAGTGCTTAGGGGGGGTTATAGTCACTCTTATATCTAAATGTATCATACCCGTCCCGCAGATTACATTACAACCAAATAAAGTCTTACTTGATCCTTGACTGAATGAGCTCAATTAGTAGAGTAGTACACTACGGGAAAGCCTAAGGTACAATTATTGTGTGAGGTCACTTGATTCATAAAGGAAAGGCAATGTCGTTGACCTCTATGTTAGAGTAAGTGGGCGAGTTGTGAATAATGCCTGGTACTTTTGAATCAAATCTTGAGGCGAGGATGTTATGATATTGTACTTAATCTATTATAAATATTCTTGGTATGATGAGTTAGGGGAATTATTTAAAAAGGTCGTGTCCTTATAAAGTGTAGTTTAATTGCTCAAGGACGAGCAATGGCTTAAGTGGGGGTGTTGATGGTAGGCTATAATCTTTTATTTTAGTCACTTATTGCATTGTTAATTCACTGCACTTTATTTGAGTTGATCTTTAATTGGTATTATTTTGTACTTATTGTGTGTTATATGCCTTGTAGGAGTTATTCCGAGTGTTGTGGATGTTATGAAGCTAATTCAAGCTATTTGGAGCTTTGAAGTCTGAGTAAAAGCCCAAGGATTAAGCCAGAATTGCATTCAGGGTCGAGGACCAAGTTTGGACGTCAAAACGCAAGATTTGAGCCGTACTCTAAGTAAAGTGTACAACCGCAAGAAGCAGTGTATTTGGGCAACATGTTGATGCTCTCTGGATTAACCCCACTAAAGCCTCGCATGGCGCGTCGCTCTATGCGGTGCGCCTGTGCAAATTTTAAAGAGTCAATGTCCTATTTCGGCTAGGAAAAGGTGATTTCATTTGGACCCAACCCTACTTGGTATAAATACATGGGACAACGTTATTTTCTAGACTTTTGACATACTTTAGATCTAAGGAAGCTAAGGAGGAGTAGGAGGAGCAAAATCATAGGGATTTCATCATTCCTTCCTCACTCAAGACCCGAGTTTGGATCGAATTTATGTTTTCCTATCTATTTATCATATTTGTAATGAATCATTCCACGTCTAAGGACTATTTCCCTTTAGGTTTTGATGGATTTGTGTATTGATATTTGCTTATGGATTATAACTCTAGTTTTATGTATTGAAATATTTTTGAATGATTTAACTATTGCATCTATATTCACTTGTTCATGTAATCGAGAGAGGCATAACTTGTGATATCTTGCATTTCGTTGTGGGTTGAGTTCATTAATTCCTTTTAGTAATCGAAAGAGGCTAGTTGAATCGTTGATCAAACCTAGTTAGGAGGATAATCGAGAGAGGTTCTCCTAAAGACTAATCCACTACGCATTCTTGCATATCTTCACCAAGCTTAAATTAGTTCATCTTGTGAAGTGAGACTTAATCGAGAGGAGTTTCTACTAAACGTTTGAACTAATAATTGAGCGAATTCGGATACTCACTTGAACATTAGAAGTAAATTATCTAGAGTTAGATCTCAAACGATTATCTTGCACCTATCCTATCAAAATTCTATCTTCTCCCATTGATAACCTTCTTTGCTTGTTCCTTGTTTCGATTGTCACTAGTCAATAGCTTTAGATTCTTAGTTAATTTTGGTATTAATCACATAAATCATCAATTGTTGATCATCTTGAATATCAATCAAGCTAGAAACTACGAGAATATTGTTTAACTCTGATCTCGTGGATACCATATTATACTATACTAGATTGGATTAGCGAGCATAATTTAAGTCTGTATTTCGAGCTCGTCATCAAACTGTATAACTTGACTTACTTATTCATGTATATCTTCTCTATATGTAACTGTCGATGATTTGTTGATGCTAGGCGCATAGCTTCTCTATATGTTGGGCTGTTAAATAATTGAAGGGTTACTTGTTATAATATGTGTATCTTCTGTATATGTGGCAGTACTATTTTGTTTACAATGCTTGCTCATATCTTCTTTATGTGCACCAATGGCCTTACTTGTACATTATGCTTCGATTTTAATATTATTGTTGTGTACATGTTTATGCTATTGAGCTGCATAGCTCAAGTAAAAAGAGTATCTTATGATTTTAAAACATCATCACTATTTCACCAAGGTTAGTCTTGGTACTCACTGAGTATATTTGTACTCATACTTTTGCACCTTACTTGCCGATTTTGGAGCTGAGCTGTTGTGGATGATAAGGCTAGCATTGAAAATGCACCAGCATTCCAGATATAAACTACCACATAATTATGGTAGATTAGGATTTGTACTTATATTTATGTATATTCAAAAATATTTTGTATTTTCTTCGTAATAGTGTTGTAAATCTAAATCTTAGTACCTCATGACTTGTACTATCAGTCTGTGGGATAGTTGTATGGATTTGTTTTCCATCTTATTTATTGTTTATTATGATCTTTTATTTGAATTGTGTTTTTAATTGTTTTTCTTACCTAACATGTTGGGGTTAGGCACCATCATAACTAGGAAGAATTTTTGGTCGTGACAAGTTGGTATCGGAGCCCTAGGTAGGTTCTATATGTTATGAGCAAATATCTAGTAAATTCTTGCGGATCAATATGATAACGTAGTTGCTTCTCCCCAACAGTATGCTTCAAGGAGGTCCAAAACAATTGATGAAGGGTCCCAAAAAAAGTGAAACGCCACTATCGACTATCTTTGTTGTACCTTGATGTGTTAAATGATCCGCCATTAAATTTTGCTCCCTATAGGCTATAACTAGGATGAAGGACCAATAGAGCATAATACCTAAATTAACACCTCTACGTACATAAGTTTTTAAAATTATTCCTCTAACTTTATGAATTTTCAGTTTAGAAAATTCGGTTGTCATATGACATGTTTTAAATATCTTTGATTGTTGATCAAATTTATGTTCTTTATAAAGTGTTTAAGTATGAGTTCTCATTAAAAAAATTACACAGTTCCCGTTAAATACAGTACAACTAGAGTTTGTTAAATAGGTAATTGATAGAGCCTTTAAGGTGCTCATTTTGACAAATCTAGATGACCAAAAACTGCTCAAAGAATATTATAAGGACTAATCTAAACCTACTCCAAACCTAAGGGATGTTATTGTCATTTTATCATAGAAATACTTTTCAATTTTTTTTTTTTCTCATAGGCGCGTTTAGCTAATTAAACTTTGTCCTTTTGCCATAGAATTTACATATTGGACCGGCTAAAATTGGGTGAACCGGACACTGGAAGCTTCCGGAACTAGAAGAAAGAACCGCCATCTTAGTGGGTCAACAATTTCTTAATGCCCAAGCCAACTTTTTAACGCAACCTATATAAAGTCCCTGGTTCTAACATGGACACCATCAAATTTATTAGCAATTGATTGTAAATCCGAGTTCCGACTCTAAGCTTACGTTCCCATATATCGCAGACATAGGAAATCTTTAAATCTTTGAACTGACCATTGGTGTTGGTGAAGTTTTGGTCGTTTTCTCATGGTAATCCTCTATTTATTTTACTTCGCTTAAGAATTTTATTTTTTATTGGTTATTATCTCTGCTTTTCTTTCTCTGCATATAGTTTTAATTGCATAATTGAACCTCAAAACTGTTATGTTTTCCACCTCAATTTGTTGTTGATTAAAAGTTGAAGGGATGTTCTTGAGCTAGCATACATTCACCTGTTTAAGCGCTAGAGATCTCTGTTTTTAAATATGAAAAAACAGAAGGAACTGGATATTTTATGTCTTATTCTTGTTAAACATATTTGTAGTAGAAAACAATGTTTCCATATAATTACTCTACTCTTGGTTTTTCATGAACGCGTTTCTGCTTTGTTATCATGGTTTCTGTTTTCAGGCATCTCCGATAGTTGTGGGAACAACGGTTGGAGCTGCTGCTTTGGGAGCTAGGTACTTGATAAGAGCATGGCAAACATTCAAAGCCGCTCCTCGAGTTCGGAGGTTTTACCCCGGTGGGTTTGAACAAGTTATGACAAGAAGGGAAGCAGCATTAATTCTTGGAGTCAGGTATATATAAATCTGGTGTTCTGTTTTGTCATGCCAAAGTGTCTCTCTTTTTTGCTCTATTCTTGGGGTATCAGGCAGTAGAATTGATGGTCAATTTGTTCATCAATAGGCAGATTGTTGCGCCTGGCGTACTTTTTGTTTGAGCTTGCGATTCAAACTTGACCACATTTATTGGTTGAATTACATTAATTTGCTTCTTTATTTTCATTGCAGAGAAAGTGCTGTCCTGGAGAAGATAAAGGAAGCTCACAGGAGAGTAATGGTAGCAAATCATCCAGACGCCGGTGGTAGCCATTATATTGCTTCCAAAATCAATGAAGCTAAGGACATCTTGTTAGGGAAAACCAAGGGAGCTTATTCCGCTTTCTAATTTACCATTTTTTTTTTACTTTAACAGCTTCATTGTCAGTATGCATGTTGATTTGAGGGAGAGGTGAATTTGTATCAGTAAATGTATTACTATCATAATTTACCAAAAGTAACTTTTGTATGTAACTTGGGAGAGTTCTTTGCGGTAAAGAGTTGTACTATCCTGTTTCCTTTTCCATTTTGAACCAGGGATCTGCACGGAATATATGAACACCTCTCTTGAACTATATATACAAGTAGTCTAACTTTTTCAGAGAAGTGAGAACTACACTTACAGTCCATACAAACCGGAGTAAAAACTCAGAACAAGATATCAACAAGTAGCATTTTGCATTATATTTTTGCGAAATACGTCTGTTCATTGATACATTGCAGCAACCAAGCAAACTCCAAAAAAAAATTGGAGAAGCGGCTACTTCACAAGCTACACTAAATACGTAAAAAGAATGAGCAGACATCATGTACAAACAGAACGCATTTCCTTCGATAAAACAAAGACAAAAGCAAGAAACAAAAAATCCTAATGTTACAAAACGCTCAATTGTGTTAAATAGAAATACTACCCAACCTGGAGGAACCCGACTTGGAGGACTTTCTTCATATGTCATCAGTGGAGAATCCAATTCGAAGAAATAGAAAAATTTTAGTTGCCCGAGAAAATAATTCATGACGATATTGGCTCGTACGGATATGATAGCCATGGGTGTTTTAGAGCCTCTATAGCAGAAGGTCGCTTCTTTGGGTTAACTTCTAAAAGATGAGCCACAAAATCAATAAAACCTTGATCTCCCATCGGTAATCGATACCTCAAGGATGTCTTTTTGGGTATTAAGTATTCCAATCTGTTTGTTTCCTATAAACAGAAAAAAGTGGAATGGTTAAAATATAGTACAAATGAGAGTAGCAGATAAGCAGAGCAACATCCATGCTTGAAGCAGTGTACTGAGGGGAGGGGCAAAGAAGAGGAACTCTCTAAAATAGGAGAACATATTAAATCCTAACTTTTCGACATGTGTATTATATCAAATTTTATTTTATTTGTTGGCTAAAGTTACATCCTTAATTATGTACAACTCATAGAAAACAAAGGATCTGAAGGGTCTCCAGCAACGATATTTACTAATGTTTCAGCAAATTATAAATCATAGTCGAAGTTCCACTCAAGGAAATTTAGTATATAAGGAACTATCAAGACCAAAGGCCTTTCATAGATTAATATATGCTATCCTCGAGACTATGTGCATGGACTCGAGATGAGTTACATATCCTATAAGGGTGAAAATTATTTATACCTCCATCTTTGCTTTAAAAGTCAAACTTCCCCCTCAACTTTGAACAATAGCCATTCTCCCCTCATTTCTCAGTTACCTTTTAAAATGCCTATTTTACCTTTTACATTATCACTGTTTATCTCTCTTTTTCTTTTCTTTTTTCTTTTATATCATGATATTTTTCACTTTTCTAATAATATAGAAAAGGAGGAGGAACGTCTGTGCTGGACTTTGCTAGAGCTTTTGATTTGGTAATAGCAAACTCAAGTTTTTCGAAGAAGATGGAGCACTTGGTCACCTTCCGAAGTTCGGTGCTCGAGACTCAGATTGATTATCTACTCTGCAGGAAGTCCGATAGAGATTTTGCACGGATTACAAGGTCATCCCGAGTGAGAACCTCTCGACCCTACATAGGCTCTTGGTCATGGATCTTGCAATGACAAGGAGGAGGAAGAAGGCGATGTATAGCCAACATAGGATCAAGTGAGGAGCCTTGACGGAAGCTAAAGCGCAGGAGTTGGGAGTCAACCTGCTAACTATAGGAGTTTGGAGGAGTAGAGGGGACGCAAGCGCTATGTGGACCAGGATTGCGCAATGCATTAGGGAAGCCGCAAGAGAGGCATTAGGGGTAGGGGTGGGCATAAAATTCGAAAAATCGAATTCCGAACCGGACAGAATTAATTCGGTATTTCGGTCTAATTCGGTATTACATTTTCAGTATTTCGGCATTACGGTACGGTCCTCGGTATTAGGATCTTGAAATTTCGGTATACCGAATTACCGAATTTTAAAGACTTTATTTTTTTAAGTTGGTCCTATAGTTAGCTATACTGCCCAGCCCAACACTTTTTAAAGACTTTCTAATCTAATGCCGAGCTCACTACCCACTCCAGCGCCTCAGCCCAAGCCCAAGCCCACTCTCTAGTCTGTCTTTCATTCAATTAGGGATTAGGCATTACTCATTAGGGAATTAGAATTTAGAAAGTCAGAACTCACTCCTCAGAAAGTCAATTAGGGCAAACGGCGTCGGCGTCTCGGCGATAGTTTCAGCTTCAGGCTTTCAATTAGGGCGATAGTTTCAGAAATTCCGGGCAAACGAAGACCGGCTGTTGTGACTTCAAAGAGATCGGCTGCTGTGACTTCAACGAATCAAAGGTATGTTTCTAGTTTCTTCCATAATTTACTTGAAAGCTTTCTCCTTTTTAAGGTTTTATTAAGAAATTGCCTTCTCTTTAGATTATTGGGTATGTGTCTTGCTGTCTTTGCCAAAAAAGATTTATACTTTTTAATCCTTTTTTTAGTAGTTTTTTGTTTTATGAAGAAAATGTATATTCTTTGTGCTGAAACTGTTAAAGATTGGATTTTTCTTCAGCTCTCTACCAGTTTTTCTTTGATTGCCTTGAAAAAAAATTGGGTAAATGCAAAATAGAAGGTCAGTGAGTCATTTTAATGAATTCATATGGAGTGGGGTTTTGAACTCCCTTGATTGGATTTCGTATTTATCATCTGAGTCTGCCTTCCTCTCGAGTTTAATTCTTAATGTTTTCATTGTATGTTTAACCTTAAAGTTAAAATAGTTGCTAGAACTTGAGGCAATCACGTTGTGGGTCCATTTTTCTAAACCTTTTTCGGTCCTTCTGTTCTGTAAGGTTTTCATTAACAGCTTATAGTGTAAATTGCTGTTAAAAATATCAATAGGTTTTATTCTGCTTATTCTGTTCAATTGTGTAGACCTGCTTATTTGTAATTGCATAACATTTTGGCTTGCTGCTGCCTCTGTTATTCTGTTAATTGTGTAGACTTGATGCCCCTGTTAAATGATACAAATCCATTGATCCATCCAAAATTCCAAATACAGTGTTCTTTTTATGGTTGAATCCATACAAATGAATTCTTTACCTTATTTGTATAGATGGAAGATGAAAGTAGAGTAAGTGATGCCGGTTCAAGTGAAAGTTTACATATTACTGAAGATAGCAACACCAACACCACTGATACTCAAGATTCCAAGAAAAGAAAAGCCATGCAACCTAGATCCGACGTTTGGAATCATTTTGATAAATTTGAGGTAAATGGCGTTGATAAAGCAAGGTGTAGATATTGTAAGCAAGCTTATGCTGCTAATTCATCTAGGAATGGAACAACAGGATTGAAAAATCATTTGACTGGGTGCAAAGAATACCCACCTAACATTGATAAAGATAATAGTCAAACAGATAAAGTTTCAATCTTGCCAAAATGATGTAGGATCACTTTGGAAATTTGATCAAGAAGTTGTTAGGAGGGCCTTAATTGAGATGATAGTTATTGATGAACTGCCATTTAGCTTTGTAGAAAATGAAGGCTTTATGAAGTTTATGAGAAAAACTCAACCGCTATTTCGTCTTCCTTCTCGTAGAACAATAACAAGGGATTGTTATGAAGTTTACGGTGAATTGAAGCAAAATCTAAGGTGGTCTTTTTTTTTTTTTTTGGATTTGGACCGGGTGTCCGAGTCTCTAAGAGACTCGACTAATCCCGGGGGTGCACAGGCCCTCGGCAAGGAGTTTCCCACAAGTGCACCGCGGTTAATTCGGGTTTTACCCAGTCCTATGGCCCTCAGAAATTGTTTGCACCCAGTGGGTTTCGAACTTGAGACCTTGAAAAGGAGCAAACCCCAAGGCTCAAGTCTATTGCCACCAGGCCAACCCCTGAGGGTTTTAGAAGGTCTTTTAGAGAAGCACAACCAAAAATTTGCCTCACAACAGACACATGGACTTCATTACAAAGAATAAATTATATGTGTTTGACAGCTCACTTCATTGATAGGGATTGAAAGTTGCATAAAAGAATACTAAATTTTTGCCCTATCACTAGTCATAAGGGTGAAGAGATGACTAAAGCTATTTCAAATTGTTTGCTTGAATGGAAACTAGACAAGGTATTCACTATTACCGTGGACAATGCTTCTTCAAATGATGTTACCGTCAAAGAATTGTCTAAAAAGTTAGATATGTGGAAAACTAATATGATGAGTAGTATGTGAGATGCATGGCTTATATACTAAATCTAATTGTGCAAGATGGTTTGAAAGAACTTGATGCTTCTGTCACACGTGTTAGAAATATTGTGAGATATGTGAGATATTCGCCTGCAAGGACCTTAAAGTTTAAACCAGTGTTGTGCACATTTAAAGGTAGAATGTACCGAAACATTGTGCTTGGATGTTCCTACTAGGTGGAATTCCACCTATTTGATATTGGATACGGCACAAAACTTTGAAAAGGCCTTTGATAAGTTTCATCTTTTTGATGATGGATTTTCTGCTTATCAATGTTCTCATCTTTGTGAAGATGGTAGTAGTGCAGGTCCTCTTGAATCTGATGATTGGGTGAATTTGAGAAATGTGATAGAGTTTCTTGCAAGATTTCACGAGCTCACCAACAAAGTTTCAGGTTCATGTTATGTCACTTCTAATTCTCATTTTGAGGATGTATCTGAACTTTATTGTCATTTGAAAATGTATTTAGTTAGTGAGGATGAGCATTTGAGAAAAATGGCTGAGCGGATGCAAGGAAAGTTCAAGAAGTATTGGGGTGAGCATGAAAAGATGAATAAAATGATTTTTATTGCTTCTGTCCTAGATCCACGTAACGAATTTGAATATGTAGAGGGAGCACTTGAAGAAATTTTTGGGGAGGAAAAAGGGAAGAAATAAATGCTGAGGTGTATGCTTATATGAATTCTTTATTTGGAGAGTATCTAAAAAAGTATTCAACTGGATCCTGTCCTCAATCTCCATCTAGTTCTACTTCATCTAATACATCTAGTAGGAGTATCATAACTGCCTCATTAATAAGGACGAAGCTTCACTTGAAGAAACAAAAGGAAGACAATGGAAGTAGGGGTGCTAAATCGGAGTTAGATAAATACATTAGTGAAGAACATGAGCCTTTTAGTGAAGAATTTGATATCTTAAGTTGGTGGAAAACACATGCTCCTAGATTTCCTATTCTTTCGGTGTTGGCTCGTGATGTGTTGGTCATTCCAATTTCTAGCGTGATGTCGGAATGTGTGTTTAGCACCGGTGGCCGTATTCTTGATTCATTTAGGAGTTCATTGACTCCTAAATGTGTGCAAGCTCTTGTTTGTGTTCAAGATTGGCTTAGAGAAGAGAAGAATCCTATTAGTGTTGAAGAAAACCTGAATTATCTTGAGGAACTCGAGCTTGGTAAGCTTTAATATTTTCTGTGTAGTTTAGTTCAAAATAATATTCATACTTGTTTATTTGTATGACATATTTGGTCGAATTATCTTTAGATATAGAAAATAATGGAAGCACTACTAGCATTGTTTGAACTTTGATGTATAGTTGCAACTTCCAACATAAGTGGTAAATTTAATACTCTATTTGTTTGGTGATATACTTTTGTAGTTTTATTTTATTATCATCAAAAAATAATATTCTAACTTATGATTTATATTTATTTTTTTAGGTTCAAGTGCAATCATGCCCCGTGCTCCTAAAGTACGCTCTCATATTCGGGAACACTTTGAGGTGAAAGAAGATAACGGAGAAGTTTGCACAGTAGAGTGCAAGCATTGTGGTCGAGTCTATAATGTTCATCCAAAGAGGGATGGAACAATTGGTTTAAGGAGCATATTAGGCGTTGTCTTGAGCGTCTTCCTGGAATCCGTATTTACGAATTAAGACTAAGTTGATTCGAGACTATAAGTGTGAACTTGAATTGAGGGATGCCGTCTCTGTTTTTGTTGTTTTTGTTGCACTGTGTGTTTAATTCTATTGCCACTGTTAAAGTCTGCTGCTAGCCTGCTACTGTTAACTCTGTTGTTTTTGTTGCACTGCTGCTACTGTTAGAACACTAATTCTGCTACTGTTAATTCTCCTATTGCACTGTGTTTAATTCGGTTGGCCATTTTCAGAGAAAAAATTGCATCCTGTTAATGCTGCTACTGTCACATGTTTGTTGAATAGTGGATTAAGGCATTAAGCCACAAGAACGTGAGTTGGCTCCAAATGCCAGCATTTAGCGAAATGGTTGTTCCATTTCATGTCTATTTGCTTCTTTCTATTTACTTCTTTAGGACGAAATGGTTGTTCAATTTCATTGTATTTCTTGGCTGAACAGTTAGACAGCAGTCAACAGGGCATTGAAACATAGGAGAATTGTCACTCTTAGTGTTGCTTATTTAGCGAATATTAAACCGAAACCGTACCAAACCAAAATAATAAATACCGAACCGTACTGAAATACTTTGGTACGGTATTTGGTATACACAATTGAATAAACCGAATACCGAAATACCAAACCGAAATTCTTAAATACCGAACCGAAATACCGAATGTCCACCCCTAAGTAGGGGTCTTAAAGGATTACTCTGGTGGTCACAAGGGAGACTGGTGGTGGAATGGAGAGGTGCAAGAAAAAGTGAAAACCAAGAAAGCGGCGTATCTGAAGCTAGTGAAAAGTGTAGACGAGAAGGAGAAGAGGGCGAATAGGAAGTAATATAAGTTGGCTAAGAAAGAGGCAAAGCTAGCCGTTACCGCGGCCAAGACTGCAGCTTTTAGTCGTTTGTACGAGGAACTCGAGGGCCAAGGTCCGGTCAGAGGTTGTTAAGGTTAGCTAAGGCGCAAGAAAGGAAGGCTCGTGACTTGGACCATGTGAAGTGCATCAAGGACGAAGAAGGATGAGTTTTGTTAGATGACGGGCTTATCCATCCGAAATAGCAGACCTACTTCCATAATCTCTTGAACGACGAGGGGGACAGGAGCATTGTACTGGGTGATTTGGAACTCTCCGAGAGTCGTTATGACTTTAGGTATTGTAGGCGGATTAGAGTTGATGAAGTTGAGGGGGCTATGCATAAAATGAGCATGGGCAAAGCGACCCGGCCGGATGAAATCTCGGTGGAGTTTTGGAAGAGTGCAGGCAAGGCGGGATTAGAGTGGCTCACTGGGTTATTTAATGTCATTTTTAGAATGCAGAAAATGCCAAAAGAGTGGAGGTGGAGCACGATGGTTCCTGTATACAAGAACAAGGGTGATATCCAAAATTGCAATAACTATCGGGGTATCAAGCTACTTAGCCATACTATGAAAGTTTGAGAGAGAGTGGTAGAGCTAAGGGTGAGGAGGAGTGTGTCTATTCCCAAGAACCAGTTCGGATTTATGCCGGAGCGTTGGACTACAGAAGCCAGTAAGGACATTGATGGAGCAGTGTAGGAGAGGAAGAAGGACTTGGATATGGAGTTCGTAGACTTAGAAAGGCGTACGATAAATTTTCGAGGGAGGTTTCGCGGAGATGTTTGGAGGCAAGAGGTGTACATGTTGCCTATGTTAGGGTGATTAAGGACATATATGATGGAGCAAAGATCCGAGTGAGGACAGTGGGTGGGGACTCGCACCATTTTCCGATTATGATAGGGTTGCATCAAGGGTCGGCACTCGGCCTTTTTTTTCGTTTGCCCTGGCGATAGACGTACTGACGCGCCACATCCAAAGGGAGGTGTCGTGGTGCATACTATTTGCAGATGATATTGTATTGATTGACTAGAAGCGAGGCGGTGTAACGCGTAGTTAGAGGTATGGAGACAGACCCTGAAGTCTAAAGGTTTCAAGTTGAGCAAGACCAAGACTGAATACTTGGAGTGCAAGTTTAGTGGTGAGACTCAAGGAGGGGAAGGGGAGGTGAGGCTGGACTCGCAAGTCATCCGTAGGAGAGGAAGTTTTAAGTACCTTGGGTCTATTATTCAGGGAGATTGGGAGATTGATGAAGATGTCACACATTGTATTGGGGCGGGATGGATGAAATGGGGACTCGCTTCCGGCATTTTATGTGAGAAGAAGGCGTCACTGAAACTTAAAGGTAAGTTCTACAAAGTGATAGTCAAACCGACGATGTTGTATGGGGATGAATGTTAGGCCAATCAAGATCGCTCATGTCTAAAAGATAAAGGTAGCAAAGATGAGGATGTTGAGATGGATGTGCGGGCATACCAGATTAGATAGGATTAGGAATGAAGTTATTCGCCACAAGGTGGGTGTGGCTCCTATTAAGGACAAGATGCGGGAAGCGCGGCTTAGGTGGTTTGGTCATGTAAGGAGGAGCACAGACGACCCGATGAGGAGGCGCGAGAGGTTGACATTAGAGGGCCTACGAAGAGATAGAGGTAGGCCAAAGAAGCGGTGGGGAGATGTTATTAAGAAAGATATGGCGCAACTCCAGCTGACCGAGGTCATGACCCTTGATAGAAAGGTATGGAGGTCCAGGATTAGGTAATAATGTAGGTAGTCTAGAGTGTTCATAACAATAGTATTGGCACGCAGCCTCGCTTTCTGTTGGTAGTAGGTTTTTACTAAGTTGCTCGGACATGGCAATTTGGGCGTCGTACCAGTGTCGACACGACACTAACATGGTTAAGGGTACGGGATCTGTGACGGATCCGGTCAGACAAGATCGGTTGCGTTGACCAAACAAAGAAGGAAACTGTTTTATACTCAAAAAAAAAACAGAGACATGGAAAAGGTTTTGTTGGAGAAGAAAAAGAAGAAGAGGCAAGTGCAGATAGACCAACAAAAAAGAGATAAAGTAGGATATGCTTTTTGAAAAGTGATATCATATCTTCTGTTATGCTTTCTTGAAGAGTGATGTGCTTTTTACCATGTGTAAACCTTTTTGTCTCAGGCCCACCACTATCTAACTTTTCATATTTGATTTACTCTTATTTATTTGTCTCGAGCCCACCACTATCTAACCTTTTATATTTGATTTACTCTTATTTATTTGTCTCGAGCCCACCACTATCTAACTTTTTATATTTGAATTGACCATAAAAGGACAAGTTTTTCATTATCCCAAAAAATTATACATGGAACTTGCTTTGAAATCTTTAAGCTTTTGATTCTTTTGAATATGTAAAATAAGAGAACAGTTGCAAAAACACGAATGACGAAGAAATTCATATTTAACAAGTTATAGCTTATAGGTGAGTATTCCACATAATTTAGAGATATATTTAATTTTATTTTTGAATTATTTTTAGACGGATCCCCGCACCCGTGTCGGTTCTAGGATCCGTATCCCCGAATCTTAAAATTTTCATTTTAAAGGATCCGACCTCTAGATCCGCACCCGTGTCGGACACCTATACCCGTGTCAGAGCAACTTAGGGTTTTTATGACTAGCCGTTGTTTTCTTTCATTGTTGATCACCTTACTATCTTATTATTTTTATTCTGCTTTTATATGGCTTTTTGGTGTTGTCCCTTATTGTCTATATTTTCATTAATACGGTGCTTATGCTTTCCTGAGCTGAAGGTCTATTGAAAACAGTCCCTCTATCCTCTGCGTACACACTACTCTTCCCAAACTCCACAGTGTGGGATAATACTGAGTATGTTGTATATATTTTGAAGAAAGAACCCATCTAATAATCTAATTTTCAAAATTAAAATAATAATAGTAATAATCAAGCATATAATTTAATGATGTTGAATAGTGAAAATGATGAGCGAATGAGAAAGATATTATGATATTGTGGTGAAGGGATTTAAAAATTATTTTAGGTCTCACAATTTCAAATCCTAGATATGGTACTTTAGTTTTCTTTTCCAAAACTTCTTATATGAATTTTTGGCTCCGCCAGTGAGAAATTATAACTTGAGGGGTCGTTTGGTATGAAGACGAGTTATGTTGGGATTAGTTATCACGGGATCGATTATGTTGAGATTAGTTATCATGGGATTAGTTATACTGGGATCAGTTATGTTGGGATTAGTTATCCTGATATTATTCCTTATTGACTATTTGGTATATTGTATTAGTCTTGAATTGTCAATTTTACTGCTTTATCCTAAGATAACTTATCCTGGGATTACTATTCCACCATCTGGCAAGTACAAGTTATCCCGAAACTATTTTTAAGCTTGGGATAAACCTATCCCAGGAACAGTAACCAAACAAGGGATAAAGCAGTACTAAATTTTTATCCCATAATTATTTTTGCTTATTCATCATACCAAACGACCTCTAAATATATACTCCCTCCGTTTCAAATTAGATGAGGTACTTTCCTTTTTAGTCCGTTCCAAAATAAATGACACATTTCTAAATTTGGAAATAATTCAACTTTAAACTCTTAATTTTACCCATTTTGCCATTAATGAGAAGCTTTTATAACCACACAAATGTCATGGTCCCACACAACTTTTACCCCTTAATCTTTTAAGACCACAAGTTTTAAAAGTCTTTCTTTTTTTTCTTAAACTCCGTGCCGTGTCAAACTACCTCATCTAAATTGAAACGGATGGAGTACTTAATATGTGTTATATTAAAATAACAATCATAAAAGTAACAGTAGATTTTGTAGAAAGGTATATTCTATTTATTATTTTAATAAACTTAAGTTACAACTTATAATAAGTCATGGGAAAATAGGTGATCAACCCCCGAAAAGGAAGAGAAAAAGAAAATGAAATAAAGAGGGGAAAGGAGAGGAAACTTTACCTGATTTCGTTCATATAGCATGTGATTTTTGGTGAAATATTTGTAAGTATCTCGTCCTTTGACGAGCATCTCTTGATCAATCGGACCTATGATACCAATTACCCTAGCAAGCAGCGCGGCGGGAGAGTCATTCTGAAAAAGGACCTGCAAATATGGACAAAGACCTATAAAATCCCACTAGCATAAGACTTCATTATAAGCACACTTGAATATTCAAAAACTTTATTTCTATTCACTTATTCGTGAAGAGAGAAAGAGCTATAACTTAAGTCATTTCTCATTAGCTTGAATTTTACTTTGCCAACTGGGTTTTTCTTTCCAATTAGGTAAAATTCACCAGCTGGATATTAGTTGCTCGAGAAAGAATCAGCTCAGAGAAGTATCAAGAGTACAACTACATTATTACAATACACGTGTTATTTACTATTTATGCCTGTTAATGCAAGAGTTTTAATTGGCAAAAACATTTGTTGTCTAACAAAGAGAAAATTGATACTTGAATGAAATATAAAGTTCCCTAACGTGTTACTTAACTCCATCTTATTACATTAGGCATGCCACTGTCAGAATTTTGCTTTATCCACAAGGTCGTTAGTCCTTCTGAAGATTCTCAGTGGAAAAGCAGTATCAAAGCCAAAAGCTAATAAAATAAAACATACATGATTTACTCGTCCGGAGAAACATTCTTCTGCAAGTTGGATATTGGTTTCTTGTGATTCTAACATAAGATAGGATTAAGTAGCAAGATCGAAGAATGGTCTCTCTATGTTCTCCAAACAAACTTATTTCATATTAGGATTACATGCCAGCAGTTACTAGGGAGCTTCCGAAAGGTTTGGAGCCAATAGCAACTCCAAGACACAATTTCTTTAATAACTGAGAAATCCCTGAGGGCCAAAGAGGCGCATGGTTCAAAACTCGGTAAATAAGGGGTCCGCTCTTGTACCCAGATTAATATCAGGCTTTCATTTGCAGCAAGGTCCAAACCCTTGGCGTGCGCCTAACCCATATATCACACGCTACACTCTTACCAATAGACCAAAGCTCTAGGGCTAACTTCATGAAATAATTATGTGTTGTATTAATTTGGATTTGCCAAATTCATAAATCCAGAAGAAAGGGGAAGGGATCAAAATGAAAAAGTGAATAAGCACTTCAAGAACTACCCCCAATGCATGGCATAATGGACAATAATATCCACTATAAATTCATACTGACAATAAATATATAGAGATAACAATCAATATATAGAATGCATAACAAAAAAACTTACATTGCCCGTGCAAAGTTCTGCCAAGATGCAGCCAAGGGACCAGACGTCTATCCTTTTATCATAAGGAAGCCCCAAAATAACTTCTGGTGCACGGTAGGATCTTGACTGGACATAAGAACAAAGATGATCTGTTTCGAAGCAACTGCTACCCAGATCAATTACCTTCACCTCACATCTACTGTAGCTTTTCACCAATATGTTTTCAGGCTTCAAATCACAATGTATGAGCCCAAGGCCATGCAAGAACTGAAGAGCCTCTAAACACTGAATAGTGATTGACTGCACAACAAATTCATATGAAATTGATCACACAAGATATCATTAGCATCAAATCGCAATAAATGTTTTGATCCAACAAACCTGCAGTCTTGGCATAGTAAAGTAGACTTCTCCACCAGATTCTCTATTAAATTTATGGAACTCATACAGATTGGCCTTCAGTAGTTCACATACAATTAACAAATGTTCCTAAAAACAGACACAAAGATCAGTGTCAAATTTTCATGACCAAAAGTTTCTTCAGCTTACATTAAGAATTAAGAATAATACATAAATGTAAAGTATACGATAGTATTGCACAAGCTCAAGAGGCACATCCAAGTGCACATCAACATTTCTTCCCACTTTGTATTTGATTACAGAAAATATTATTTTCAAACTGTCATGTTAAGATTGGCCGAAGATGTCAGCCACAACTATCAATTAGCATCAAGAGCAAAGCACAAGCTTTTCACTTAGTCAAGACTTATCAACTTATTTATAAAAACTCACAAAATAAACTAGATGTTTAGACATGCTCACCTCTCTTGAGCAAGCAGCCAGGGTTGAGCTTAAACATAACACAGTGTTGAAGTTTATTCTCAAGGTTCAGAACCATCTAAGTTTACAAGGACTTAGATGTTTTAGATAAGAGGGGAAAGTCAATAAGATGAGTTGGGTAAAATCATTTTAAGTCTGATGAGAAACTTATGAACTTAAGGTTACCTTCCTCAACACATCCATACAAGCAAGAAGAACAATGTGGGAGAATGATGAAGAAAACTGTGCACAGTCAAGATGTAGCTTGCTGACTGTACTGGCAGATCTCTCTACATTGCTAAGTCATTTCGACGATGTAAAACTAAATTGAGATTTTTACAAAGTTTGTAAAGATACAAATTTTCACTTACTCGATAATAGAAGTAATCATACAACCGAAGTAGATGGTACTTGTCGGCAGGATCATGCTTGTTGACAAATTTGAGAAGCTTTATTTCATCAAGACTCTGATCAAAAAAATCTTTGTTGTTTTTTATAATCTTCACACAGACATCCATGCCTGTATGAAGATCATGTGCTTGAACTGCTTTGCTGAATGCAGCAGATCCAAGATACTCAGTTACTTGATATCGTCCAGCTATTACTGAATTTAAAACAACCTGGAAATTTTTGTCCTCCTCAAATCCAGTTCTGAGTCAAAAAAAAAAGAACTTCATTAACCACCAAAAAGAAACCCCTCAAAGCCTGAAAAATAAAAACTATTTGAGGTCAAGAAAATTCAAAGCATGTTCCCTTTTGTGAGAGAAAATCAGAACATGATAGGATGCATGAAGAGACAACTACGGAAAGAAAGCTTCTTACTTAGGCTGAAGAAACTTGCCAAGGTATATTTTGCAAAGGTAATACAGAAATAAATAAAAACATATATGTAAACATTTACTAGGGTAAAACATGTCTTGCTGAAGTCAAAGAAGATCAACTAGCTACAATCATATAGATCGACAGAACTATCTTTAAGTCACTAGCCTAGCATTCATCAACACTCAGTGCATAAGAAAACTATAAAACATTAATCTGGAGTTCTTAGTAGCTAAATGGAAGTGGTCCAGTTACAGAGCTAAAGATCTCAGTTCCCACAGAATTGTTTAAAATCCTCTCTGTCTTTCCCCAAGAATTGCAGTGAAATTCCTTCAAGTAAATACAGTTCAAGCCAAACATACAAATTTCTCCAGCTCCCTTGACAACTACTATTGATCTGAATCACCCAGTCTCCTTGAGCTAACAACCAGATCAAGCAATAAATTTGGCTACAGACATGCGCACGGAAAATAGAGAGAAGCATAGTTACGGTAAAATGTATGAATGTCGTCTCTATGAAGAGTCTAGCTTGTAATACAAGATTACATTATGTTCAGAATCCAACAACTTATCATGCACCGTAAAGGGCTTTGCATAGTTTATTTATTAAGCAAGTTTAAGCATGGGATACAGTTTAATCAGGAAAGTATCTCCTAGCATTCTAACATAACCAGAACATAAGCTCACAAATCTGATATATCCCTTCGTATCCAGAAGAATATAAGACAATTAGGTATCCTCATCTTTGTATAATGAAAACTGAATATTTATCTAAATTGAAACATACTAAATCTGCTTTGCGCCTTTTTTCAGCATAAATGGGGTTCAACAAGAATTACAACAACAGAAAAGGCAAATGTCACTTTTCGGATAATTTTGATGGTGCAGGGTCATAGGCTGACCTCACCTAGAATAATCAGCCTCCCTCTATCCCAGAAAAGAGGACCAATCTTAGATCACAATCTCATGCCAGCATTTACTCTTAGGGTGAGTTCATTTCCACCACCTTCAGCAATGGCTGCTTAACCTTAATATGTTGTCAAAGCAAATTAAGGGCTCAAAAATTCCGTCTCTACATAGAGCTCAAGATTTATTAACATAAATAGCCCAGAGAGCTGTGGAAGAGCTTTTCATTGACTTACTACATCTTCACATCTCTAATAGAGTACATGTTTCTAATGTGTTCAGTAGACAGCCTCTCCCTTATCACAGTTCAAATCTATTCTTGATCAGTGTTGTGCTTAGAAACCCATCATAAGCAGTACCAAGATGAAGATTGTAATTGCAAATATGAAGCAGTTTCCTAAAGACTTGAAAATGGCAAACTACTGATTAAAATCAAATAACAGGCATCATTTCCCCTCTAATTCAAAAGAAGCAACAGGAGATTGAACATGCCTGTTTTTCCTATGCACAATCTTTAGTTCAAAAGTTTCAAATTCCTCTTCCTGCGCCTTGATCTGCTTTACTTGCTCCTGAACAGCAGCTGCTTCCTCATCCTCCAATGATGCTTCCAAATCTTCCTCTCTTGCACTAGCTGTTTGTGTGCCCTCTTCTTTCTTCACATGCTCCCGTTCTACATAACCATAATTTGAAAGAGATGAAGGGCTAGAATTTACTGATCCTGCAGTAATTTGGTTGCTTTCGTCTCTTGAGCTCTTAATAGGCGAGGACTCGTTGCTTTTGCGCCTCAAAGAGCCAAACATGTCATCATTTGCCATCAGACTGACACGAGCTTCATCAGTTATAATGGTATTGCCCTTGCTTGACCATAAAGATTTACCCGAGCTTGACTGAATCAACTGCCCATCTCTGGGAGGGGGAAATGAGAATCCCCCATGTAAGTGATTTGTTTGTACCGATCCCCCTTCATAAGTACCAGTGCCAAACTTGTCAAATCTCTGCTCAGATGATCTCTCATCTCTGTTTCTTATCTCAGAATAAGGCTTATCTGAATCAGGGGGTATGTGTCTGGCCCCACCAATACTGGCATCATGATCCTGGAAATACTGTATATCCCCCTCACTACTCCCTCCAACGAAACTGTCACGCACCTCACTACCAATGTCAACAGTATCGCTGTGAATACCTACACCAATTGACCTAACTGAACCATGCTGATCACCGTCCATGCAAATATCATGCAATCGGGGCATGACAAGTTTATCTGTTTCAGCGACAAGTCCCTGCCAAACAGGCTCTGTGCACATCAAATTCATTTCTTCATCTGAAGGCCCAACTGGACCAACATTCTTTGATTGAGAATATCTCTCACCTGATAAGTAGGAATCTTCCTCTGCAAAAGATTGCTCATCATCGTCTCTGTTTTGCCCTATTTGAGGATCTGGAACACTCCCGTGCCCTGTTCCCTTCTCGTTATCACTAGGGTAATCAATTTCATGAGATAAAAACCAGGACTCATCTTCGATAGGTTGCCTTGTATAGCCAACATCGTCATCATCATCATATTCATCGGAATCCCAATATTCATTGGGGAAGTCAACACATTCACTCAATCCATCACCAATAGTTGCGAAACCAGAAACAAGCTCAGAAGTGTCCTCGGTAATGCCTCGACTTACAGACAACCAACTGCCTCCGCCGATCCTTTTTCCACCTGATGATCAGTTGAATAATGATATGATTAATCCACAAAGACATCAATCAGATTCACATAGAGAAGCTAAAAAACATAACACAAGGATAAGTAGACAATATCATCAGGTCAAAACAATTTAGAAAACTACCTCAGAATCCATCTATTTTCTATGGCATTATTACTGGTTATTGTTATTGTTTTTCCATCTATTTTCTGTCTCTTACGATGCTGATATTATTTTTCTGTATTGTTGTCACTGATCTATAGTTTATTTTAGTCTTCTTGAGCCGAGGGTTTTTCGGAAACAGCCTCTCTACCCCTCCGGGATAGGGATAAGGCCTGCGACACTCTACCATCCCCAAACAACACTTGTGGAATTTTACTGGGTTGTTGTTGTTGTTGTTGTACCTCAGAACCCAAAATTGAGAAAGAGTGGATAACCAAGTTTGTTTCGTCCCAAAAGTCTATGAGTAACTTACATTCAAGAGCTCCCTTTCGATTTTCTTTATTTGGGGACAACCATCACAAACAAGATTTAGGATGTTCCATCTACCACATATCAATATAGACAGGATAAGCTAATAGCCAAAAACCCTCCCCTTGCACCAATCATCGGATACGATATTACGATAATGATTAAGCAACTTAGGTAACTTGCTTAATACTCCTCCATCTGTTCTGCAATCATAGAATACAGAGGTTGTCGGCACTAAACAAAAATTCAAAAGGTTAATGACTTGGAAGCTTATTTTATTCCCTCTAAGTGGCATCTTCTTTTCTAATCCAAACAGCACTTTCAGGGCCTCATCGTGTATCATTTCATTCAATTTGTGAGATCACAAAATTTTCCTTCGAGAAGTTCAGAGCCATTTATTAATTTTTGTATGTTCAAAGAATGAGCTGACTTTTTGTCTAAGAGTACAAGATAAAACTAGTCATTAGAGAGCAAACCTGAAGTGCTAAGTTCTTGTCCAATAGGAACATCTAGAAATGAACCTATGACATATGTATTGTCACCATCTGTAATCTTTGAGCCAGGTCCATCTCGTTCAAACTTTTCCTCCCAATGAATATTGAAGGACTTCTCTTCTGTCTTGATTCTAACAGGTGGCAAACTGGGTAGTTCTTCTTTCTGACTCTCAGATATAAGCGAAAAGCCTAAGCTGCTGAAATCTTTTGGTTCGCGTCCTGGAATCTTCCCCAGATACAAAGCTCTTCCCACCTCATCCACTTGCTCTTTAATTGTACTCCTAACGTCGTTACCTTCTACTATGCTTTTACCTACTTTGTTACCACCAGAACCAAAGTTTTGATCATAACTTGTCGAAACATCTCCTTTAGAGAATGGAATAGCAGTTTTGGCCGAGCAATCTTTCCAAGGCTCGGATGAAGAGTTAGTCGATTCAGGACTTTTTGACCTAGGGTTACTAATAATTACATTGTTGGATGCCCCATTTAGTTTAATATGGTGATTACCCTCTTTGAGTTCACTATTTTGACTCCTTTCATTCTCTGGTTCCACATTGCCTTTGCTGGTATTTCCAGGCCACGACGTTCTCCTTTCACCTGAAAAACTGACATCTTCTCCAGAATTTTCATTAGCCTTACCACTATCAAAGACCTCAGACGAATTTAACCGCAACTTCCCACTATGCACCAAACCTGAAAAGTCCTTGGTAGCACTCGTGCGACCGTTGTTCTGATAAGACACAAGAGAACCATTGGGATTGTAGTTCCACGAGTACAGATCAATCGCACTATCCTCGGCATTGTTGCAAACACTCAAGGTTTTGTTGTTTGTCCCAATAGATTCATTATGTTCCTTCTTCTTGCCAACATAAGCAACATTTTTCAAGTTACATTCTGTGCCATTTCTCCCAATCCCACACTCTATCTCCTTAACAATAAGCTCTTTTGGAATTTCGCCATTGCTCCTGGAACTTGTCTCCTTGAAAACCTCCCCACCATTTCGACATGTCATACCAAGAATCTCCAAAGTCACTTTTCCACCATTTGCTTCTTCCAATGCTCTGCTCAGCTCTTTATCCTCTAGCGTAAGCTTCTGAACCACACCATTCAGATCAGAACATTTATTCAGCTCACCACGCAATGCAGCCTCGGCCCTTGTAAATTTGTTCTGTTGCAGAAATTCCAGTATCACATCTAAAGATGTCGAGTCAGCCATCAATACAACAGAGAACTCGAAAATCTTCAAATATTTAACTGCTACAAACAATATTCAACCCAACCTGAAAAAAAACAGCAAATAATAATATAAAGCCTATACAAGAAGTCAGCTTTACACACTGTATAAAACTTGATAACAGATACAGAGTTAAGAAAATCAATGTCAAATGTGGTCCAACTTAGGTGTTGATTGACTGAAAAGTACGGATTACCCATATTGTGCTATACGCTGTTTGGCTCCAGATAACAGAGGATTGCATAATCACAAGAAAGCAATAAATTTCAAGAGACCAAAATACTGAAACACAAAGCTGAACCTAAGTTGTAGTAACAGAAACAACTACAAGAGTAAAAGCTGAATGAAAACCAAGTACCTTAAAAACCCTAGCTAGATTTTCCACACACCCAATTCAAAGATCTCAACTTTAATGATTAAAGAGTTCAAAAGTTTCTACTATTACTGATTATGAAAAGTAAATAAAAAAAAGGGTAAAGAGTAGAATAAGGAAACCAAAAATTGAAAAGGGTTAAAAATGGAAAGAACCTGAAAAGGGAAAGAATGAAAAATAGTGAAAATGGAAACTCACGGATCGAAGCTGCGAAATATTTGCTGGTAAACAAAAAATATCTCAATTGATAACATCGTCAACAAACATCACATTCAGCTGAGACAAAGCTAGATATGGATGCTTCCATTTACGTTACAACAAAATGGGAGCATTTTGATTTTGAATTTTTCCTTTTTTTTTCTTTTTTCCTTCTTTGAGGCTCTTGAGTATTTTATTTTTTTTCCTGTTCTTCTTTTGGTGTTCTCCAATGCGAAGTGATCTTTTGGCTTGGCTAAGAAAATATTTCAGGTCTGGCTTGGGGACATGGTTGTCGAATTAAGCATTATATTTTTAATGGTATTGTTACTATAAAAGATTATATTACTAATAATTTCTTACTACTACATACTACAGTAATATTTTCTTAAAATACTTTTTTATGAAAAACGATAATTTTATCCTATTTTACACTGCAACTTCTAAGTATGAATAATTTCACTCCAAAACGATTAAGTAATGAAATGTTTAAAATCTTACAAAATTAAACGTGTCGACATTCTTACTCTAAACCTGATCCTTCTTTTACTAACAAACAGAAATAAAAGTTGTAAAATACCCAATTGAACCCCGACCCTATCGACCCTTGCCAAAAATAAACCTTGGACCTAATTCAATTTCAAAGTTAGCTCATGAGATATAATTGTCCAAGATTATGTAAAAAGTCCAACACTCTCCCTCCCTTGCACGCCTAGGACTAGACATCCGAGCATGGATAATATAGTATGAGGATCCAACATCGGATAAATAATTAATTGGAATGGGTCTAGCCTAAGATCATATTAAAGAAATATACCTTGGGCCAAACTCAACTCCAGAAGTTAGCTAATGATGTGAAGATTGTCCAAGACCATATAAAGAATCCAAATCCCCAGCCCACAATGGATGTGGAAACTAAACAATCCTCCATCTCACCCTCCACACCAACCGTTCATTAGTTGGACTTCAGCATAATCCAATTGGACAAGGATTTGACTTATATTGAGGAGTCGGTGGCTATCTTGGACAGACAGGTCTGAAAGTTGAGATCAAAGAATATTGCTTCAATTAAGGTTCAATGGAGAGGTCATCTGATCGAAGAGGTGACCCGAGAGACCGAGCACGACATGCGGAGTCGTTATCCTCATCTATTCACCACTTCAGGTATGTCCTTATGCACATTCAAGGACGAACGTTTGTTTTAAAAAGGGAGAGAATGTAACGACTGACAGGTCGTTTTACGTAATTGCGCCTCATTGCCCATTTTTATGCTTCACACATGTATGTTTGTGAATTTATGACTTATGGGATTGGTTAGTTTTGTTTGGGATAGTTTTTGGGTTGATTCGAACCCTTTGATTCTTCACATTTTGGTCTAGTTCGCAATTGCGAACATTTGATTGCTTTTGCAAGTTTCCAGCTTTGCAAGTGTGATGCCTTTTATTTGATCCCGAGTCACCAGCAAAATAAATACCCGATCAGTCAGAAACCTTCCATTTGATCACATCCAGGAGAAAATCACAATACGCAACATGCTCCACACGCCGGTAGGAAATATCCATCTCAAACCATGGTAGTAACCATCGAGGGCTCTTCGAAACATATTTGCACATAACCAAGCCATTATAACTGAATCTCTCTAACTCAACCAAGCTATACAGGTTGCCAAACCCAAGAGTATTGCCCTAAAACACCTGTAGAGACTCACCACATCATAAGTACCCAAAGAACCGATCATATCCATTACCGTGTTGGTCCAACTTACTACCAAAAAGTCTTATTTCTCCGAGTCTCTTATGAATTGCCCTCAAGTTGACATTTCTCCTTGCCATAACACCACGATCATTACCCAAAGCTTACCACAAGAGATCCTATCATAAAACAACGCTGCCCTAAGGCCCCATAAGCTATTGTATTCCCTCTTAAACACCCCAAAAGTACCATAATCGAGACACCCACTCTGAAGAGACTTTATGTAAATCTAAAGTCGTTTCCTTCACCCTCCTGGTACTGAAATGTAGAATATATAATGATATAGAAATAACGCGAGTCCCGGCACCATCCAAGGCAAATCTCAGATCTTAGTTCTATACAAATCCGAAAAATTCTCAATTGTCACATATAAATCTTGAGTCCATTAGAACCTTCTTGAGAGTCATCCACCCTATTTAAATCTCAAATGAATCGCCTAAACGAGCCGACAATCTATGCCCCATTAGCACATCAACACCCAAAGAATTAATCTACATCTCTAAGCAACCGAGCGAATCCCTTTTCTTAGTATATTACATTCATCATGAATAGCAACCCTAAACCATTCCCCAGACTTCCATATCCATAAGGTGCAATACATCATGTATCTAGAAATTCCTTACTCAAGTAATCCTAAAAACCAACCTCTATGAGCCATAACCGGTCCACAACTATGCCTCAGGACAAAACTAATACAACACATAATCATGCAATTAAATCGCTGATAGATAATTCCCCCACTTGGCTTAAAGTCATAGAAAAAACACCCGATAACTCACAATACTCATACTCTATTACTGCCATAATCCCGAAGTGAGATTCAACTAAATTCTTCACAAGATCACGCAACCTAAATCATAAAATACCTCAAATCACCTACTAAGCTCGCAGTCATCCTCGTGATAATTGCCGCACCCCATTTTCTCACGAAAGTGGGTTTTCGACGTGTGACAACTCTTTTAAATGAAGGTATTAAAAGAGAAGATTCGCCACCTAAATGTTTAAGGTGCGTTAGGGCACCTTTTGCAAATAACTTTGTTTGACTAGTCAACACCACCAAAGATCGGGTAAGGGATCAAATTACCCCAAAGAGAAGTTGTTGGGCACTCTTCGAGGTCCACAATTGTGGGTCCCCGCCGAACTTTAAAACTATGTGGATTATGTAATTAGGTTAGGTGTTCAAATAAACAAAGGGAAATATAGAAGTCGAAGAGTCTTATCATAACACATTGTGAATTGGTACAAATCTTTAATAATTACAAGGCTACAAATACATTGGTCTATGTTAAATGACTAAGTGTAAATAACAAGTATATAAAGAAGGGGGGAGGGTCCTATGTTTTTTAGACTAAAGGATCACCCCGTGAAATATAAATAATGTTTCGCAACTCCCTTAAGGTAGGGGATTGCTCATATTATTCAGTGGGCACAAACCATCATCTTCTGCTACCCAATTACTATGTTGAAGTTGTTACTTAAAGGCACTCTAATTCAATTCTAAATCGTATCATATGTGTGCACTACTCGTCCCATACCTGTGGTCCAGGAGGCTTTGGACCTACTATTTGGGTGGTTCTAGACTTTACTTAGGGTGCTCAAAATAATAAAACTAGGCGCACATGTAAGAACAGGTAGGGCTACACATAAAGACAATGAATGGCTCAATTTAGCCTCCATACATAAGCAACAAAAGCACCTAGACAGATTTCACATTAGGCAGTAGGCAATTTCAGAATCGAGGTGTTGTTTAAAACCTATAGGCATGGCTTCTAAGTGACCGCACAGTCTAAGAACATCTCATGGGAAGTGTTACTATTCGAATTATCTAGATTACAGATTACAAGTTATGAAAACATATAGACATGATCTCTAAGTGATTTGCATAATAGGGAGCGAAAGCCGTTGAAAAACTCAGAATTATTAGTATTTGATCCTATTGGCATGCTTTTTAAGCGATAGCAATATTTATAGCGAGGTTCTCTAATAGTTGGTATTTGAACGCAGATTTATCATGCTTATTCCTATAGGCATGTTATCTATATTGGCGGATCTACATGGAACTATATGGGTGTTTAAGCACCCATTGTCTTTGACTATGATTAGTTGATTTATACAGCAATTATCAAATTTTTAAGATAAGTATCGGGTGAGCACCCATCAATAAATTTATTTTTCCTCTTCTTTTAGAATTTTTATCGACGAGCACCCATGACTTTGAAATCCTGGATCCGCCACTGGTTATATAGGTGGGCGGAATAATAAGACAACAGACGCAGTCAATTAGTAAATCAATTAAAGCCCTATAGACATGGTATCTATATGAGCATTATCAAAGGCATATATTAATACGATCATATATGCATGCTATCTAATAAACACATTTAAATTGCACAAATTGAGCAAATAGTTATTGATGCTTGATTCCCATAGGCATGCTATCTAATAACGCATCGGAGTAGATATGTGAACAAGTAAAGTACTTAAAATCATGCTTCTGATAATGTGTGGGCATTAGACAAGTTGAGTGAGTGAAGTGTTTGAATTCCTTTATGCATGATCCCTATTAGTGTATAGAAATATGCACATCAAACAAAGTAGCAAATAAGCATGTAGACCCTATAAGCATGTTATCTACCCATTCATGTGAAACTTAAAGCATCCCTGCCCCTTTTTATTAACTTCCCTATCATTCGTTATTAAAAGTTATTATAGACCATATTGAATTATTATAGACCCAAATATGAATACAGAATAACCCAGTAGCACATCTGGGCCTTCAAACAGGTTTAGAACTTCATATTGACTGCAGGTCCAAACTCCAAATGCAGAAAGTGCATCCCAGACTTCCAGTACCACGGCAGGTCCAACATACCAGGCTCAAATGAATGACTTAATTTACCCAAATGGATGCCAAGTTCAGTCATACAAGCGACAAACTATTTATAGAATTTAACTAGACATCTTAGACACTTAATTCTTAAAGATATAGCTAACAACATCTCTAGATAAGACATATAAACATGACCAGGCTAGATTGAAGGCACACAAGATACGTTTGAGGCAAGTTGAGGCTTGTAATTCCAGAAAAAAAGTTTAAGAGCGACATAATTGACCACTATAGGATAATGAACCATTCCAAAGAGAGTTGCAAAGTAAAGCATGATCCAAAATTAGGCTAAAAGACTTTAGACATAAGAGTTCTATATCAAGGTCTAGTAGAATCAAGGATAGGAACAAGTGAAATAGCAGTCCGCATATAGAAATTCTAACATGGGAGCCTAGTGAGCATGACAAATAGGCTAATAGGTATAGTCTACAATGGTTGACAAGCAATCACGTGGAAAAACTTAACATGTTGAGCATCAGTTATAATACCAGGGTTTAGAAACATTGCCAAGATTAAAAGGATAGGTAGGCATCAAGATTTTGACTATTTAAAGTCTTAGGCAATATTTGAGGAACGTAAATTTGAACAAGTCAGGAATATACACTGTACTTTACAAGTAGCAAGAAAACATGTCATGCTAGTTCAGAAGTTCAAGCAATACTAGTATTTAAAAATTACATGCATAGATTAACCATAAAGAAATTAACAAGATGTATAGGAATGACACAATAGGAATTCTGGGTGTGAATTAATCTATCACAAGAATCCAGAACAGGGTAGAAAATAAAGACAAGCAGCAAATACAAGCACACATACACATAAAACCAACATGCTAGATATGCTTAAGAAAGCTAGAATCAGGGATAGAATTTAAGCTAGTTCAGATGCTAAAAAACATAGAACAACGAGAATGATTCAAGAGCAAATAGGCCTACAAATAGAGATGATATAGTATCATATTGATTCGCAAAGGTCTCAATGACATAGATATACATAACATGGACACAAGCGAAAAAATGAAATTACGGGAGTCTCATTACTTACTAGTTTGCATAACTAAAGAATAAATAAGGTAGAAAAATAAATGCCAATAACACTTTAATCGTCAACCGCAAAAAGAACAACCAAACCCCCAAAATCCCAATGTGTCAGAGTTTCCAAGGGTTTCAAGTGAACTCGGGGCAATGCTCGCACTGAGCAAGAGCAACAATTATTTTCCGATGGCCTTGGCTATCAGTCGGCCAAGGTCTTAGATTTCAGAATAGTATAGAATTAGAGAATACGAGAGTGAGATAGTCATTAATTTCAGTGACTAAGGCCCATTTTAAGGGAATTAGGGGAGGGGTGTTACAACCCATATCCGCATGCGTTAGTTCATGCCATACATTAGTTAACACAAATCGAAGAAGGAATTATCCTTGAGATGATAAGAAGTTAATCCTATTGATCTTAAGTGATACAAGGGTGCATAAGGGTGATTAACAAGTATTAGAAGTTGAACGAATCAAGGATGTTCTAAATCGTATTTTCGGGTAAACCTATAGGTGCTTAATATACTCAAGAGGTCATGTTTTAAGGTATTTGAATCATATAATATCCGTATCATAAGTCTTGAAGTCAAACGAGTTATGAAACAAAAGTCGACAAAAGTTGTTGCAACTAAGGTTCACAGTTTTACTTAAACTTTAGGTCAAATGTTATCAAGATTTTCTCCCAATATACTTGGAGTTACGGGGTGATCCACCCACCAAATTAAAGATCTATGAGTCTAGTTTCCAACG
>MU666218.1:9450-42026 GCA_026770625.1 Nicotiana glauca | reverse complement strand
TTTGGAAAATGTTTTCCCTTCTTTTGATAAGGAAAACATTTTCCTCCAATTGGAGGAAAATGAATTGATAAGAAAAATATTTTTCAAAACATTTAAGCCAACCAAACATGGAAAAATTGGAAAATATTTTCCATCGTACCAAACACACCCTTAATGACGTTACATTTGTTTTAGGAAAAAAATCTAACGATGTTGTATATCCTCCAATTTATAAAAACTATTACAGGATTGGAAAGTTCTCTGATTATAAAGTAATATAAATGATATTTTTGGATCTTCGAAATAAATTGCACCTTTAGATATAATTAAAGAAGTATTGCTTTTGACAGATCAGTGTGATGACCCTCCATGTCATCACGCCACATAGGTGCCACTTGGCACATATTTTTGCCACATGTAAGGGTTACATAAGTTTGAGACCAAATCTTGGTAGAATATTCTAGAACTATGGAGAATTTCCTTGGAAAGCTCTAGATATTTATGCACTTGTAGGAAGATTCTAGAGAAATATGGAGATTTTTCATAGAAGACCTTAGAATCCTATGGATTTTCTAGGAAAGTCCTTGGAATCTTCTAGGCTTGTAGAATATTCTAGAGAATGGACTTATTTGTAAATATGGAAGGACTTATAGAACGATTATTATTTACATACTAGCCTCTAGGTGATTAGTATAAATAGGGGGTATTCATTTGTAATTCATCAACCAAGCAAAACAATCAAGTTCTCTCCAATACAAAGCTTCTCTTAATAATTCTTTTGTGTTCTTTCTACCATTCTCTTAGCGATCTTGAGTGTAGTGAGGCTAACTTGGCATACCAAGAACGTGAACAAGTTGTGCAAGATCGTGAGCGAGTTATCAAGTGCCGCACGTGTACTTAGTTAACTACTAAGGACGTGACAACGTGGTATCAGAGTGAAGGTTTCAACTAAGGGAATGGCGAACGACAGAGAAATTAACGCTGCCAATACCCAAGCCAACATCATCCAGGATGCTGCTGGCAAGAGCGGCCGTGGGAAAAAGAGGAATGCCACCAACAAGAGCCAGGAGGTACCACCCGAGGTTGTGTCAAACAAAGGGCTTACATCCTAAGAATCATCTGCCACTGAGGCGAGCGAGGATGAAGTGGAGGTCCTGCCCGAGGACGTGTCGCTCGGTAAAGAGTGGGTGATGAAGATGAACGCGGGGATGGACGCCGTGGAGATCTTTGGCCAACGCTTGGGGAAGGTGGAAGGCACCCTTAGCGTTCTTGAGGGGCACACTCTTGAAGAGATTGAGAGTATCCGAAATGACTTGGAGGGGACGTACATAGACCGAGATGGAACTAAGGCAAACCACACTGCCTTAGAGTGCAAACTCATGGAGGCTTTGAGTACTATCGATGCTGTGACGGCAAAGATCGATTCACTCGAGGAGCATGTCAATGATGGCGTGACCGAGGCAGCCAACAATGTTGTGGTGACGAGAGAGACCAAGATCGAGGCTCCCAAACCCCTGATGTTCAAAGGTGTTCGTGATACACAAGAAGTAAAAAACTTCCTTTGGCACTTGGAGAACTACTTCAGGCATGGCAAAGTGAGGGACGAAGAGGCCAAGATCAACACTGCGGTATTGTACTCTCAGAGACTGCCATTCTTTGGTTGAGAAGGAAGATGGCCGACGTGGATAAAGATCTATGTACTATTAGCACATGGGATCAGTTCAAAGCCGAGTTCAAGCGACAGTTCTTTCCAAACAATGTCGTGTACGAGGCAAGGCGCAAGCTTAGGGAATTGAAGCAAACAGGGAGCATACGTAACTATGTCAAGGAGTTCACTACCCTTATGCTTCAAATTCCCAACCTGACCAATGATGACTTGTTGTTCTACTTCATGGACGGGTTGCAAAATTGGGCTAAACAGGAGTTGCAATGCTGACAAGTCACTGATATAGACCAAGCCATAGTTGAGGCCGAGTCATTGATGGATTTCAGGCATGACAAGCACGACAAAGGCAATGGAAAGGAGTCAAAGGTTAACAATGTCAAAGGCGGGGGAGATCGTGGCGAAGTCAAGGAGATACATCAACAATACTCCAAGACTCAAGATTCCAAAAAGTCGAGCGGTCGTCAGGGCTACGCCGAGAAGAAGGCACAGGCCGAGAAGAAGGGATGCTACATATGTGGAGGGCCGCACAGCTTCAGGAATTGTCCCGATCTAAAGAGCCTCAGCGCCATAGTCCATGAAAGAAAGGAGCAGATGCAAGGAGAGAGTTCAGGAACTGCACAGCTGGGTATGATCGGATTATGTGGTGCTGTCACAAAGCAAGCTATCCAATGTATCGAGAGTGGAAATCAGTACGTGCATCTCACCATCAACAACAAGCCCGCTCGTGCAATGGTGGATACTAGAGCAACTCATAATTTTGTGACTGAGGCTGTCGCAAAGAGACTAGAATTGAAGCTTGCTCCAGCTAACTCTCGCGTCAAAACCGTGAATGCCGAGGTACAAAATGCTCGTGGGGTAGCTAATAGAGTAGGTGTCAAATTAGGAGCTTGGAAAGGTATGACAAACTTTACCGTAACTTCTATGGATATCTTTGACATCATACTAGAGCAAGAGTTCTTTAGACATTGTCATACTTTGATCGACCCCTACCTTTAACGTCTCTTGGTTATGGAGCAAGAACGAGCTTGCATGGTACCTACAATGACTATGCCACACGGACAGATCCAAGCACAAAGCTCAGCTATGCAGGTTGTTAAGGGGATCAAGAAAGGGGATCCAATGTTCGTGGCAACCATTGAAAGTCTAGAGGAAGACAAGAGTTTCCAAGAGACATTGCTGCCTTGCATAGATAACTTGCTTAAGGAAAACAAAGATGTCATGCCCGAGGAGTTGCCTAAGCACTTGCCGCCTAGGCGAGAGGTGGATCACAAGATTGAGTTGGAGCCAGGGGCTAAGCCACCTGCATTCGCCCCATATCGTATGGCACCTCCCGAGCTAGAGGAGCTCAGGAAACAATTGAAGGAGTTGCTAGATGCTGGTCATATTCGCCCCTCAAAGGCACCTTTCGGCGCACCAGTATTGTTCAAGAAGAAGAAGGATGGATCGCTGCGCTTGTGCATAGACTACCGAGAATAATAAGGTCACAGTAAAGAATAAGTAACCGATCCCACTCATTGATGACTTGTTTGATAGACTTGGGCAAGCCAAGTACTTTACCAAGGTGGATCTTCGAAAGGGCTACTACCAGGTTCGCATTACTGAAGGGGATGAGCCAAAGACAACATGTGTGACGAGATATGGAGTCTTTGAGTGGATGGTGATGCCCTTCGACTTAACCAATACACCGGCTATATTTTGCACCCTTATGAACAAGATTTTTCATCCCTACCTTGATCAGTTCGTGGTAGTATACCTAGATGACATAGTCATCTACAACAACACCTTGGAGGAACACATGGAGCACTTAAGGAAAGTTTTCCAAGTCTTGCGGGAGAATGAGATATACATCAAGAGGGAGAAGTGCGAGTTTGCACAATTGAAGGTGCACTTCTTGGCCATGTCATTAGCAATGGCGAGCTATGCATGGACGAGGCTAAGGTGCGCGCTATCCAGAAGTGGGAGGAACCTACAAAGGTAACTGAGCTGAGATCCTTCCTTGGCCTTGTTAACTACTATCGTCGGTTCATCAGTGGCTACTCATCAAAGGCCACACCATTGACCGAGTTGCTAAAGAAGAACAATCCATGGGTTTGGATGGAGCATTGTCAAAAGGCGTTTGAAGGCCTTAAGGTAGCTGTAACAGAGGAGCCAGTCTTGGCATTACCTGACTTTGCCAAGGCATTTGAGGTGCACACAGATGCCTCACACTTCGCCATTGGGGGTGTGCTGATGCAGGATAAGCATCCCATAGCATTTGAGAGACGCAAGTTAAATGAAACGGGGCAGCGTTACATGGTGCAAGAGAAGGAAATGACTGCAATTGTGCATTGCCTTCGTACATGGAGACATTATCTGCTCGGGTCGAGATTCATGGCTACTAGCTACTTTTAGACGCAGAAGAAGCTCACACCAAAACGGGCTAGGTGGAAAGACTTCTTGGCCGAGTTTGGTTATGTGCTAGAGTACAAGCCGGACAAAGGTAATGTTGTAGCTGATGCCTTGAGCCGGAAAGCTGAGCTTGTTGCCATCACTTCAGCAACTTGGGACATTCATGAGGCTATAAAAGAATTCATGCAACATGATCCAGCAGCCAAACAACTTATCGAGTTAGCCAACCAGGGCAAGGCGAGACATTTTTGGGTAGAAGACGGCCTCTTACTTACCACGGGTCGTCGAGTCTATGTGCCTAAGTTTGAAGACATCAGACGGCGGGTCATAAGGGAGAGTCATAATAAAATATGGGCTGGTCATCCAGGCCAACGTCGCACTAGGGCCTTGGCTGAGTCAGTCTACTATTGGCCACGCATGCGAGATGACATAGAGTGCTATGTGCAGACTTGTCTTGTCTGTTAACAGGACAAGGTTGAACAAAAACAACCCGGAGGACTTTTGGAGCCATTACCAGTTGCAGAGTGTCCACGGGAGAGCGTGACTATAGACTTTATCACTTGCCTACCGAAGTCCGACGGTTATGGTACTGTTATGGTGGTTGTGGATAGATTTTCCAAATATGCCACCTTTATGCCCGCCTCACCGGGTTGCATAGCTAAGGAAGCCGCCAAGCTATTCTTTAAGAACGTGGTGAAGTATTGGGGCTTACCAAGGCATATAATCAGTGATCGAGACCCCCGCTTTACTGGAAACTTTTGGAGAGAGTTGTTCGATATACTTGGCAAGGAGCTGCACTTTTCTACTAGTTTCCACCCACAGACGGATGGACAAACGGAACGGGTCAATGCCTTTCTACAATGCTACTTGAGGCATTATGTAAGCGCGCATCAGAAAGATTGGGCAAGGCTCCTAGAAATCACCCAATTCTCTTATAACTTACAGGGGAGTGAGTCCACGGGGCAGACACCATTTGAGCTAGCCACAGGTTAACAACCACAAACTCCACATTCATTACCAACCGCCTTCGAGGGAAAGAGTTTGGAGGCTTATCATATGGCCATAGGATGGGAGGAGTAGCTCGACACTGCTAAGTCCTACTTGGATAAGGCAACTAAGAAGATGAAGAAGTTTGCGGACCGTAAGCGGCGTCCCATAGACTATAGAGTTAGGGACATGGTCATGGTGAAGTTTAACCCAAGACAGTTCAAGGAACTACGGGGCATGCATCAGAATTTGATTCGCAAGTATGAGGGGCCATTTAAAATTGTCGCCAAGGTAGGCAAGATCTCATACAAGCTTGACATGCCATCGTATCTTAAGATCTACCCTGTCTTCCATTCCAACATGCTTAAGACATATCATAAAGATAAGGATGATCCGAGTAGGGGCCAATCAAGTCGAGCGCCAATGACTATCACCGCCTCGCATGATCGGGAGATTGAGGCTATCATAGATTACCGAGCCAGGCGAAAACAAGGGCAAAAAGCCACCGCTATGTTCCTCATCTATTGGAAAGGGCAATCACCGGATGAGGCCACGTGGGAATGATATGAAGACTTGTGGCAATTCAAAGATAAGATCCGAGAGTTTATGCAGCAGCATTGCGCCGCGGTCGTCGCAATATTAGGTGGGGGAGAGTGTGATGACCCGCCATGTCATCACGCCACATAGGTGCCACTTGGCACATATTTTTGCCACAAAGAAGGGTTACATATGTTTGGGACTAAATCTTGATAGAATATTCTAGAACTATAGAGAATTTCATTGGAAAGCTCTAGATATTTATGCACTTGTAGGAAGGTTCTAGAGAAATATGGAGATTCCTCATGGAAGACCTTCGAATCCTATGGATTTTCTAGGAAAGTCCTTGGAATCTTCTAGGATTGTAGAATATTCTAGAGAATTGACTTATTTGTAGACATGGAAGGACTTGTAGAATAATTATTATTTACATACTAGCCCCTAGGTGAATAGTATAAATAGAGGGAATTCATTTGTAATTCATCAACCAAGCAAAACAATCAAGTTCTCTCCAATATAAAGCTTCTCTTAATAATTCTCTTGTGTTCGTTCTACCATTCTCTTAGCGATCTTCAGTATAGTGAGGCTGACTTAGCATAGAAAGAACGTGAGCAAGTTGTGCAAGATCGTGAGTAAGTTGTCAAGTGCCGCACGTGTACTTAGTTAACCACTAAGGACGTGACATCAGTCCCCAAAGCTAAGATTTTGCTCGTGCAGTAGTGAGATAATGGTGAACACTAGAGGTGTACATAGGCCGGGTTGGTTCGGCTTTTCCCTTTACCAAACCAAACCAAAGGTGTCGGTTTTTTATATTTATAAACCAAACCAAACCAATAACACTCGGATTTTTCAGCTTTCGATTTTCTCGGGTTTGTCGGATTTCTCGGGTTTTTCGGGTTTCTCGGGTTTTTTTAGTTCGGTGTCCAAGATTCTTAGACATTTTAGAATGACCAACAGGTTCAATAAATTTCAAATCAACTTCAATGGGCAGCAGTCAGCACTACGACTTAAATTAAGAGTCACAAGAGAAAAGCCAAAAGATAATGATTAATCATATTTAGCACATATAGCAAACTCCCATAAGTATTTAAATTTGCCCAATTTAACAAGTACTTTTCCCCTGTTAAAATTAGCTAACACACAAATGTATATCCATACCACTGGACAGAATACCTGTTAAAACTAGCACACACACAAGCATATCCATATCACTAGACAGAAGAAACCCATGGCATCAAGTTGCTATGCCTCTGTTTGCCACCAATTTCATACTTAAATCCAATTACTTACTAAAACATTACTTCAACAAGTAAATAATTGCTAGAGAAATCCATTACTTTACTCCAACTCCTTCCAATAACATTAGATACAAAACAGAATATGGCAAAACTATAACTACATTAGAGTTGATGGAATAATACTCTAAGATCATCTAGACTATAGCAATTCATAACTGTCTCAAGTAAACTTAAGAAGTCTTGGTTAATTAAAAGACCGCGTACAACTAGTAGTTATTAGCTTATGATACAAAACTAAATGAAAAATATTAACCAAATCTCAAAGCTTATGTTTATAAAAAGTATCTGAGATAGAGATTTGGCTTACCCCAAATCAAGATGAGTTGATTCGAAATTAAACTGAGTAGGGACAAACTAAACTGGAATCGGACGAACTGAACTTGAATCGGACGAACTGAACTTGAGTCGGATGAAGTGAACTTGAATTGAAAAGGAAGAGCTCAAGATGTGCGACTGTAGGGTTTGCTTTTCTCTGAACTTTGGAAGTGAACGAAAATTTCTTCTCTCCAACTTTGGAAGTGAACTAAACATCAATACTTGGGTTGGGTTTAGTAGTTTGTGGGCTTTTTTACCTAACTGATCTATGGGCAGTGGGCATAAAAATTGTAGCCCCAATCTGATGTTAAAAAAAAATATAAACTAAGTTAAAGAAAATTATATTAGAATAAAAAAGTTTATGTATAAAATTATTTAATATATATATATATATATATAAATAATATCGGGTTAATTTAGTCGCGGGTTGGTTTTTTTAGTTAATACCAAATCAAACCATTTATAGTCGGGTTTTTTTTTTAAATATCAAACCAAATCAAACCAAACCACTAATCGGATTTTTTTTCGATTTGACTCGATTTGTCGGTTTGGTGCGGTTTGCGGTTTGGTTTCACCCCTAGTGAACACATGATAATCCAATCTACGCTTTTAGCTGGCATGTATGAAACTGAAAGCCCCATCAACAAAAATTATGATAATCCAATCTATGCTTTTAGCTGGCATGTATGAAACTGAAAGACCCATCAACAAAAATTAGGAAGCTATTTTTAGCATTGTAAGTCTTAAAATAGCAATTCCATATTTCTATATAAAAAGTCATTGACATGTCACGACCTAATTTTCTTTATAGTCCGTGATGGCACCCAACATCACTGTTAGGCAAGCCAACGGTGAACTAGCCATATATTTATTTATTTTAACAATTACGAAATAATTAATTTTTATTTATTAATTAAGTAAGAAGTGAAAACTTAGTAATATAAAGTGTAAACAAATATAAGAACAAGTGTGGTGAAATAAATACTCAAAAAGCTATCAAATGTCTACTAGCATATTTCCAAGACCTAGTGTCATAAGTCTATGAGCTACTAGTAGCATATACAAAATACTAAACTACTGTTTGAAATAGAGTAGACAGAAAATAAATGCAAAAGAGAGACTCGGGGTGCTGCAGAACGGACTCGAAAAGTAGCTCAGCGCTAAGCCTTAGGGTATCAGGGGTGCGCACTGGGACGATTGCCAAATGCACCTACCTCAGATCTTGCACGATTAGTGCAGAAGTGTAGCGTGAGTACATAAACAACATGTACCAGTAAGTATCCAGTCAAACCTCGAATAAGTAGTGATGACGGATCGACATCGACACTTACTATGGGCCAACGAATGAAATACATAAATTCTAAATAAGTAATAATAATAATAATTCTAAATAAGTAGTAATAGTAATAATAATAATAATAGTAATAATAATAATAGTAATAATAATAGTAATAGTAATAATAATAGTAATAATAGTAATAATAAGTAATAATAGTAATAATAGTAATACTAGTAATAATAGTAATAGTAATAATAATAATAATAATAATAGTAATAATAATAATAATAATAATAATAATAATAGTAATAATAATAATAGTAATAGTAATAATAATAGTAATAGTAAGTAGTGAATAAATAATTCTTTAAATGATAGTAGATATAAAAATCTGTAGCCAACACCTACTAACTACAAATAAGTTCCTGTCATTTAATAAATTATAACCTCTCAAGCCATAAAAAAAATATCAAGTGTAATAAGGCTCCGGTATTATCTCGCACGATTTATGCTGAGGTCGTACGGACCGATCCCAAAGATATATTGTGTGCACTGCTGAGGGTCGAATGGCACGAACAAAGATGCATCTATTAAACTACCGAGGAGAACGGCCTGCTCTCATGAGAATAGAGAGGTTTACCTCGCTCGCGGAAGTACTTGCGACGCGAGAGAATATGAATTTTTCAGAGGTCTTAAATATTCTTCAATTCTTTGCCCAAAATAAGAAAGCTAACTTTGAAGTTTTAAACTTTAAAATCTCTAGTCTCAGCTCTATTTAAGATAATTAATATGCATAACAAACATGACAGTACAAGTAAATCATGATGTAAACCTAAGACAATGCGGACATCTCATGGAATATAGCTACACACGGACTCTCGTCACCTAGTGTGTACGTAGCTTCCCACACAAGTAATTCACTACAAAAATATGCCTAAAGGGATGAGTTCCCTCTTACAAGATTAGGCAAGAGACTTACCTCGTTCTCAAGCTCACTTTCGGTCCACAAATACGCTCTAAATCCTCAACTTGGTGCCAAACAACTCGAAACTAGCCAAATATTATATAAATAAGTCCATATATAATTAAAAGTTCATAATTTAACTATTAGAGTGATTACCCAACATAAAATGGAAGATTTTTAAAATTCACAGGCGTGCCCACGCGCCAGAATTCCGAAATGTTTTGTAGATAATTGTTACCCATAATCTCATAACTCAAATATATAATTTTTACCCAATTCCATAATTATTTTTGTGGTTAAATCTCATTTTTATCAAAATCTAGGTTTCTCAAATAAACCCATAATTTCCACAATTTTACATATTAAAATCTACCAACAATCTATGTATTAAACTTACATTGGGTAGGAATTACTGACCTTCAATAGCCAGGTGAAAACCCCTCTCAAAGAAGCTCCAAAATTGCCAAAAAGTAATATAAATGAACCAAAATGGCCTAAGTCCAATTTTTATTTTTTTCTGCCAGTAGTCCTTAATCGCGATTGTGGCCATGCTCACGCGATTGCAAAGGCTAAACTAAAAGAACTAAGGAAAAGACACTACGCGAATGCGAGAGGGAACACGCGAATGAGGTGCACTGGAAATCCTACTCCTCACGAACACGAGGCCCAACTTGCGAACACGTAACGCAACTGGGTTGCCCAGACTAAGCTGAGGCTTCTACGCGAACGCGGTCACCCAAATGCTAACACGAAGGCCAACGGTTCCAAGCATCCGTGAAAACGACCCCATATTCGTGAAAGCAAAGAGAAAAAGCTCTTAGTTCCCAAATCCTTCATCGCGAAGGCGAGGTCCTTTCGCGTTCGCGAAAAAAGAAACCAGAACCAACACACCAACGGTTTTGGACTTACCGGGCGGTTCGAAACTATTACGACCCTAAACCCATACCATGTTGTGATGGCACCTCTCGTGAAGACAAGGCCAACCAACATATTTTCAATCCAGTCTTTAAGCAATTAAACAATAAGCATTACCTCTAAAACATGATATAAACTCATAAGTAACAATGACAATACAATACAATTAGCAGAATACAACCCAACTCAGCCCGATACCGGGGTGTCACTAGTCATGAGCATCTACTAAAGTCTAAAATACAACAAAATTCTGGAAAATGTACTAGAATAGTCTAATGACATCAAAAGGGAGTAAAGATGTGCTGTGGACACCGGGAAACTACCTCGCTAAAACTCCAACGACTCTGCCTCAGCTCAACCAATACCCGCTATTGGGTGCTGAAATACCTGAATCTGCACACAAGGTGCAGGGAGTAAAGTGAGTACGCCAACTCAGTGAGTAATAATCATAACTAAAGTTTGAATGGTAAAAAATCACGAAAAGTGCATCAACATGCTTTATAGAAGCAGTACAGAACCAGTAAGAAACAACGAAGCTGTAAAATCTCTTAAAACATCTTAGCTCAGTTTAAACTTCTTTAACAATGACCTTTTCAACAGTTACGCAATGAATGCAAAATAATTAGTGCAAATAAGCACAGAAAATATGCCCCTCGAGCACAACTACGCAGTTAAACCGGTAAATAACAAGCAAATACGAAAGATAAGCACATAAGGTTCGCCCCTCGGACACAATGTCAATAAATATGCCCCTCGGGCAATATCTCAGAACAGTACCAGTCCCTCGGGCTATCACATAGAACAATACCAGCCCCTCGGGCAATCACATTGAATAATACCAACCTCTTGGGCTATATCTCACATCACGATGGGTACCCATGCTCACTAGGGGTGTGCAGTCTCCTGGAGGGGCCCCTTACAGTCCAAGCGCAATATCAAGCCATCACGTGGCATCATAAACAGGCTCTCGGCCTCATATCGATATCAAGCCACCTCGTGGCGTACAAACCTCAAGACCTCGACCTCATAATCAAAATCAGTGTATCACCGCTGCGGCGTGCAGCCGGATCCAAAATATAACCTCACAACACAGGCCCTCGGCCTTACTCAATCAGAAATCACATAAGCCCCTCGGGCAGCAGTAAAGCAGTGTTTCTCAGCCCAAAACATCATTTAAATATCATTTGAGTATTAAAACTGAGTGAACATGGCAGAGTTTTGAAAACAATGAAAAATAACATGACCGAGTTCAAGTATAAAGTCAAAACAGTAAGGAAATATAAAAAAAAATTCCCCAAGGGTTCAAATAATTGGCACGAAGCCCAAATATGGCATTCAGCCAAAATAATAATGATATCAAATAGATTTCAATCAAATACATGGAAAAATCATCAATCGGGACAGACCAAGTCATAGTCCCCAATAGTGCCTGACCCCACGCTCGTCATCAAGCGTGTGCCTTACCTCAATAGAGCACTACGATGTACAATCCGGGGTTTCAAACCCACAGAACATCATTTACAATCATTACTCACCTCGATCTGGTCCATGCTCTAGCTCGCGATGCCTTTGCCCGTACGTTGACCTCCAGATGCTCCAAATCTAGCTACAATCAGTACATAATCATTAGAATATGCTAAGGGAATGGAGCCTACTCAAAAATATCCAATCCACATAAAAAATCCCGAAATTTCTCAAATCCGGCCCCTGGGTCCACATCTCGAAATCCGACAAAAGTCACATCAATAGAATCCTCGCCCTCACACGAGTCTATACGTACCAAGAACATCAAAATTCATCCACAAATGACCCTTCAAATCCCAAATTTTAGGTCTCCAATTTCAAGCCCTAGTTCTTCTGTTTTAGGCTTAGATTCCATGATTTACTAGGTGGAATTCACATAATAATCGTGTTTTAAGACCAAGAATCTTACCTCCAAGTATTTCCCTTGAATCCCTTTTCAATGTCCTTCAAAAAGCTTCAAAATCGACCAACAATGTAGGAACGTAGCCTCAAATTCGCAGAAATGAGCTTTTAAAACATTCTGCCTAGCTATATAATTTCCTTTATCGCAACGCGATCGCGAAGCACAAAAACTCAGCTCCCAAGAATACTCTATGCGAATGCATAAAACACTTTGGGAACGTGATGCTCATCCCTTTTTACACTATGCGATCGCGGACCCACTGCTCTGTTCGCAATGAACAAAAATTAAGCCAAGGCCCCAGGTCTAATAACTCTACGCGAACACGACCATCACTATGTGTTCGCGATCAAAAATTTCACCACTCTATGAGATCGCAACTCAATCTTCACAAATGCGAAGAACAACTGGACTTCTCCGCGAAAAGCTTCTATGCAATTGCATGAACCACTATGCGATCGCAGAGAAGGAATCTCTGCAACAGCTGAACCAGAAATTCTGCAACTCCAAACTTCACGAAATGGTCCTATTGACCACCCGAAACTCACCCGAGGCCTCTGAGACCTCAACCAAAGGCACCAAAATATCCTAAAACCTTATTCAAACTTGTACCAATCTTCAAAACACCTCAAATAACATCGGATCATCCGAAACACACCGGATTCAAGCCAAGCTTTCAAAAATCTTCCAAATTTCGCTTTAATCTAAAACCCAACCAAACCACGTTTGAATGACTTGAAATTTTGTACGCACATCTAAAATAACAATACGGAACTATTGCAACTTCTGGAGTTTCATTCCGACCTCTATATCAAAATCTCACCTATCAAATGGAAAACACCGAAATCTCAATTTCACCAATTCAAGCCTAAACCTTCCACAGACTTCCAAAATGCATTCTGATCATGCTCCCTAATCCCAAATAACCTAATGGAGCTAACCAAATCATAAAAATTCTGGTTCGAGATCATATACAAATAAGTCAAATCTTGGTCAAACCTTTCAAATTTCAAGCTTCAAACTGAGAACTGTTCTTCCAAATTCATTTTGATCACCTTGAAAACAATAACCAAAGATTTACATAATTCATAATACACTAAACGGGGCAAGTCGTGCCCGAGAGCTGGCGAGCAAAGTGCAAAAGCTCAAAACGACCAGTCGGGTCATTACAGAAATACACCCGAGCCCCTCAGGACCCTGTCCAACTGCACCAACTAGTCCAAAAGCATAATACGGACTGGCTCGAACTCTCAAAGTATGTAAATCAACATCGAAACTAAGAATCACACCCCAAAACTAAATTGAATCAAGTTATGAACTTCGAGTTTTCAACTTGCTCCGAACGCGCCGAATCATTCTTAAACTACTCGGAATGACACCAAATTTTGCTTGCAAGTCACAAATCACCATAAGGAACTATTTTCAGACTCGGAATCCTAGACGGACATCGATAACACCAAAACCTACTTCAAACTAAATTTAAAGAACTTTAAAACCTTCAATATGCCAACTTTCAATTTTATGCGCTGAAACGCTCCCGGGTCATCCGAAACTCGATTCAGACATATTCTCAAGTCCTAAATCATCATACGAACCTATCGGGGATCTAGAAAGCAAAATGACTGGTCGGATCGTTACATTCTCCACCTCTTAAATAAACATTCGTCCTCAAACGGGTCTAGAATCATACCCGGAGTGCCGAATAAGTATGGATATCTGCTCCGCATTTCCTCCCCGGTCTCCCAAGTCACTTACAGATAAGTTAGGATTTTAACGTGTTTTATTCCCCTACTTGCCTATGCTTTGATTGTAAATTGCTACAAAATAGTCCCAAAATGCTCACAGGTTGTGCTTGATTGCAGGTTTGATCGACAAAGTGGAGAAATGTCAAGGATCAACTCAAAAAGGAGTGAAACCTGCTTAAGTATTAAAGACCAAGAGATCTAAGGAAAAGAGAACCTAGTGCGGACCGTGCAAAAGTGAATGCGGCCGCACTAGGATGTTCAGAGAGTTGGTGTAATCAGGCTGGAGGCTATGCGGTCGTGGTACGTTTCTCGCGGTCCGCAGTCAGGCTCCGCGACTGCACTACTCTTTTGTGTGGTCTGAAGAGTAGAGATTCAGAGATTCAGAGAGATGAAGACCTCCCAGGATTCCAGCTATGCGGTCCGCGTTCAATAATGTGTGGACCACGCCAACTCCCTCCGCGACTGCGGTACACTTCCACGCGATCCACGGTCCTCAAGTTCAGAGAAGCAAAAATGTGAGGTCCAAGAGTCAGTGCAGCTGCGGTCCAATTTGTGCGGCCCGCACTGACCCCGCATGGGTATTTTTGTCCAATTTTTCCAGCCTAGTATAAATAGAACATTTTACCATTTTTAGGTCAAGTTTTGTATTCCAGACTTAGTTGCTCTCGTGAGACTCAGTATTGTAGCCATTTTTGGCACTTTTGCTTTTCATTAACGATAGATTATTGTAGTTTCTTCTTAGTAATCAATTAATATGCTTAGTTCTTCATCTATTTCTTTAATTCCTGTATCTAGCATGAGTAGCTAAACCCATTAGCTAGGGTTGTTGCTCAACCCTGGTGTGGGTAATTGATGGGTGTTGCCATCTAGGGTTAGATTGATTATGGATGTTTGCTATTTGGGTTGACTTTATGTTTTTATTTAAGAATTGTGGTTGCAAACACTGATTCAAGCTTCGTGGGTTTGACTGTTCTTGAGAAAGAGAGTTTATGACTCCAAAATTGACTCAACAAGGAATTGGGATTGACTCATGAGAAATGATAATCCCAATTAACGGGTTAAATCTCGAGAGAGTAATCACCCTACTTAAACCCTACTTGCTTGATCTAATTAGCCTACCCAATTATTCTCGAGAGAGAGTCAATTGGGCAAGATCACTCTCTTTACCAAGAGGTGTGAGAGTGGGTACAATTGTGCAATAGTTATAGCATAAGCCCCAAATATGTCAATATATCCTTACTAACATCTAACCATCAATTAGCCACCTAGGTAGTGCCACGACCCTAATGCCTTTCTTCCCATTAGATACATCTTTAGCAATCATCTTGTAGCTTAATTTAGTTTCAAATTAGTAGTTGATAATAGTAGTTATAATTGAAAAACCAAAAACGAAAAGAAGTTCATCTAAGAGCATACACGCAACTCTATCCTAAGTAGATACCCGAATTCCCTTATAGCACCTCGATGATTCGATCCCGAACCTCATATCGGGTAAAAGCTATTGCGACCCTCTTCTCGTACTATTTAGTAGTGGGTAGTTGGAAGCGATTACTTTTTGGCACCGTTGCCAGGGAGCTTACGGTTTTTGGCTATCTAATTAGTAGTTTGTGTGTTGCTCTTCTTTACTTCTTATTTACTAATGTTGTTTGTGTCGATTACTCAGGTACAAATGGCTTTAAACGCGAACGACCCTATTGGCAACGTGAATGCGTGGGAGGAGGTAGATGATCTTGAGCAAGAAGAGGTTCATATTTTACCTCAAGTTCCACGTAGAGGCCATCAGGCCAATGCAAATGACAACAACAATATTCAGACCCTCCTCCGCCGCTACAAATAGTGGCTCCAAGAGTCCTCCCAAATCAAGGATTTGCGAGTGCCATAGTTCCTCCCAAATTCGGGAGGGGAACTTTCAAATCACAAATGTCATGTTGACCTTGCTCGAGCAAAGAGGGTATTTTACGAGCGCCTCCGACCAAAATGTATACAAGCACTTGAAGGGGTTCGTAGATACATGCTGGGGGAGCAAGCAAACAAACGTGTCCGAGGATGCATCGAGATTGAGGTTTTTCCCATTTTATCTTCGGGGTAAGGCGTTGGATTGGTTAGAAAGGCTACCAAATCATTCCATCACAATGTGGGATGAATTGACAGACAAGTTTATTTCCAAGTTCTTTTCTCTGAGTCACATGATGGTGCTTCGAGATGAAATTTTGTCTTTCAAGCAAGAGCCAACCGAACCCTTGCATGAAATATGGGAGAGATTTAGAACAATGATGAAAGAGTGCCCAAACAACGATATGACCGAGGAAATGATTCAACAAACTTTCTATCGGAGCATCAACACCACTAATCAATGCATTGTGAACCAATTGGCCGGTAGGAACTTTATAAAACTCTCGTACCAAGAGGCATGTGATATACTTGATGAGATGGCCGACACTTCTTCGGCTTGGTAAAGTAGGGCCAATGTTCCTCAAGGCGACCCTACGATGATTCATTTTCACAAGGAGTTACATGACCATGGTCGAGCTATTGCCAAACTTACTACTACTATGAATCAATTGGCTAAGGCACAATTACAAAAAGTCCAAAATCCCTGCCAAGTCAATTCCATGGAAGGTGTAAATATGCTTAAGAGAAGGCAAAGAGGGCAACAATCTCAAGGTAATTGTGAGCAATTTGACAACAACCATGATGGTGGTGGTTATTCGAATGAGTGCTATGATGATCAAAGTGAAGAATGTCAATATAGCAATAACTACCAAGGGAATAGAGAAAATCAAGGGAATCAACAATGGCGTCCCCAAGGAAATTGGGGCAATCAACAAGGCGACGGTAATTGGAATAATAACAACCAACAACAAGGTGGTGGCAATTGGAACAATAACAACCAAAACAACAATTGGGGTAACCAAGATAACAATTAAGGAAATTGGAACGGGAACAATAATAATTGGAGTAACAACAACAATCAAGGAGAGCGGAATAATGGCGGAAACCAAGGCAACCAGGGGCAAGGTTTTCAAAGGCCCCCGATGTATCAACAACCGAATAATCCGCCTTCGTTTCAATCTCAAAGGTCTAGTTCTTCGGTTAGTGATATGGGAACAATAGAAATGATGTTCGAACAAATGATGAAGAAAAACCAAGACTCTGATGCTCAATTGGCTTCCCACAATACCTTTATTCGGAATTTGGAGGTGCAATTAGGCCAAATCTCTCAGTCGTTGAATACTCAACCTAAGGGTGCTCTACCAAGTGATACGGTGGTGAACCCAAAGGGAGGTAACAATTATGTGATGGCGGTTACAACAAGAAGTAGGAGAGGCGGTGATGTGCATGCCTCGAAAGAAAATCAAGTTGTGGATGATAATGTTGGTTTCCAAGAAGATGTGGGTCCTTTGATTGTTGAAGATGTGGTTGAGACAAATGTGAACAATAAGGTGAGAATAGATATTGATGAGGCCGAGGTGGAAACACAAGATGCCGTGAAACCGTCTAGGAAACACGTGATTGATATGCCCGAGCCGGTGGTGCCCAAAGTCAAGCCACCTTTGCCTAGACTACCTCTACCTTATCCTCAACTGTTAGCAAAGCAAAAGAGTGACAATCAATTCAAAAAGTTCATAGAGATGATGAAAAGCCTTACAATCAATGTACCCTTAGTAGAGGCACTTGAACAAATACCGGGCTATGCAAAGTTCTTGAAGGATTTGGTCACAAAGAAGTGCTCCATGGATTGTGAAACAATAAAAATGATTCACCAAGTGAGTGCAATAGTGCATTCTATGGCCCGAAACTTGAAGATCCCGGAGCGTTTACTATCCCTTGCACTATTAGTAGTGCGGATTTTGCCAAGGCCCTTTGTGATTTGGGGGCTAGCATAAATTTGATGCCTTATTCGGTCTTCAAGACTTTGGGAATCGGACAACCTAGGCCAATCTCAATGTGACTTCAAATGGTGGATCGGTCGATGAAGCAGCCTTTGGGTATAATTGGTGACGTTCTTGTCTGGGTGGACAAATTCATATTGTCGGCCGACTTTGTCATATTAGATTGTGAAGTGGACTTTGAAGTCCCGATTATTCTTGGAAGACCTTTCCTATCAACGGGGAAGGCATGGGTTGATGTTGAAGTGGGTGAGCTAACTTTTCGATTTGGAGATGAAAAGGTGGTCTTCCATGTTTGCAAATCTATGAAGCAACCCAATAGCACTGAGGTGTGCTCATTTGTGGACATAGTCACAGCTGTGATTGTGGATGACACACGTGCCATGATCAACGTGGAGGACCCCCTTGAGGCCGTGCTACTAAATCTTGATGACAATGATGATTCAAGCCGGGTGGAGTGTGTCAATGCTCTACATGGGATGGGCTCTTATTCTTATGAGCCTAGAAAGTTGTCTTTGGATCTTAAGAACTGGAAAACTCCACCAACAAAACCATCAATTGAGGAGCCACCGGTGCTGGAGTTGAAGCTTCCTCCACACCTCAGGTATGAATTTTTCGGCTCTAATTCAACTCTTCCAATTATTCTTTCTTCTTGCCTTACTAACTTGCAGGTTGAGGCCTCTTTGGAGGTGCTTCAAAGGCGAAAAAGGGCAATAGGATGGACTCTAGCGGACATTCGGGGAATAAGCCTCGCATTTTGCATTCATAAAATTGTCTTTGAGGATGATGCAAGGCCTTCCTTAGTACATCAAAGGAGGCTAAACGAAGCAATGCAAGAGGTGGTGAAGAAATAAGTGATCAAGTGGCTTGATGCGGGTGTGGTGTATCCAATTTTCGATAGCTCATGGACTTCTCCGGTCCAATGTGTTCCAAAGGAAGGCGAGATGAAGGTGGTGACAAATAACAACAATGAACTTATTCCGACTCGGACTATTACCGGTTGGAGATTTTGTATGGACTACCGGAAACTCAACAAGGTGACCTGCACAGATCATTTTCCCTTGCCATTCCTCGATCAAATGCTTGATCACCTTGCGGGGCAAGTTTTCTATTGCTTTTTGGATGGATACTCGGGCTACAATAAAATCTTAATTGCCCCGGAGGACCAAGAGAAGACCACTTTTACATGCCCCTATGGTACATTTGCTTTCTCCCGGATGCCATTCAGGTTGTGCAATGCTCTAGCTACCTTCCAATGTTGCATGATGGCTATTTTCACCGACATGGTGGAGGACATATTGGAGGTCTTTATGGATGACTTAAGTGTGGTTGTGACTCCTTTGAAGAATGTTTGGTAAATTTGGATAGAGTCTTGGCCCGATGTGAAGAAACTAACCTCGTTCTCAATTGGGAAAAATGCCATTTTATGGTTGAAGAAGGTATAGTGTTGGGTCACAAGATTTCTAAGCATGGGATTGAGGTAGAAAAGGCAAATATCGAGGTGATTTCAAGGCTCCCTCCCCCTACTTCTGTCAAAGGGTTGAGGAGTTTTCTTGGGCATGCCGGGTTCTACCGGTGGTTTACCAAAGATTTCTCGAAGGTTGTGAATCCCCTTTGCAAGTTGCTAGAGAAAGATGCCTAGTTTGGTTTTGATGAAAAATGTATGGAGGCCTTTGAACTTTTAAAGCACAAGTTGACCACAACTCCTATCATCACCGCACCTAATTGGAGTTTGCCCTTTGAACTAATGTGTGATGCAAGTGACATTGCGATGGGGGCAGTGTTGGGTCAACGGATTAAAAAAATATTCCATCCTGTGTATTATGCAAGTAAGACTATGAATGAAGATAAAAAAAATTACACGGTGACGGAGAAGGATTTATTGGCCATTGTATTTGCCATGGAGAAATTTAGACCATATCTTATGGGGGCCAAGGTGATTGTGCACACGGACCATGCTGCCCTTAGGTATTTGATGACCAAGAAGGATTCCAAGGCAAGATTGATAAGATGGGTGTTACCTCTTCAAGAATTTGACTTAGAAATAGTGGACCGGAAGGGAAGTGAGAACCAAGTTGCGGACCATTTGTCCCGGTTGGAGGAAAAAGGGAGGCCATGTGACGGGCTTGAAATAAATGATACATTCCCCGACGAGCAACTTCTTTCTGTGTCAATGTGTGACATGCCATAGTTCGCGGACATCGCCAACTTTATTGTGACCGGAATTGTCCCGTATGAGCTATCTTCCAACCAAAGGAAGAAACTCAAGCAGGATAGTTTGGATTTTTATTGGGAGGATTCGTACTTGTTTAAGATTTGCATGGATGGTGTGATTAGAAGATGTGTCCCGGAAGGTGAACAATTGAGCATTTTGGAGGCTTGTCACTCCCCCCCCCCCCATGGTGGCCATCATGGAGGGGTGAGGATGGCTTCAAAGGTTTTGAGTTGCGGTTTTTATTGGCTGAATTTGTTTAAAGATTCTAGTGATTTGGTAAAGAGATGTGATGCATGCCAAAGAGCCGGCGGAATTTCAAAAAGGGATGAGATGCCTCTCAATACGATTCTCGAGGTGGATATTTTTTATGTTTGGGGCATCGATTTCATGGGTCCTTTCGTGAGCTCTTGTGGGAACACGGTGGACTATGTATCAAAGTGGGTTGAAACCGTGGCTTTACCCAACAATGAAGCCCGGAGTGTTGTGGCATTTTTGAAAAAGAGTATCTTCACAAGGTTTGGCACTCCTCGTGCTATCATTAGTGATGGGGGGTCTCACTTTTGCAACAAGGCTTTTGATTCATTTCTTGCCAAGTATGGAGTAAATCACAAAGTGACTACCCCCTATCATCCTCAAGCTAGTGGTCAAGTGTAAGTCTCCAACCGAGAAATAAAGAGTATCTTGTCCAAGACGGTCAATGCTTATAGGACCGATTGGTCGAAAAAAGTTGGATGATGTTCTATGGGCATATCGGATGGCTTACAAGACCATAATTGGTATGTCCCCGTACCGGTTGGTGTTTGGGAAAGCTTGCCATCTTCCAGTCGAATTGGAGCACAAATTTATGTGGGCCTTGAGGAAGCTGAACTTGGAATGGGATGTTGCGGCGAATCTCCGTGTTGAGCAACTTATTGAGCTTAATGAATTTAGATTTCATGCCTACTCCAGCTCGTCCTTGTATAAGGACAAGATAAAGTATCTTCACGACAAATATGCTCGGGAAAGGAATTCAAAGTTGTTGATATGGTTCTTCTTTTCAACTCTTGGTTACTTCTGTTTTTGGGAAAGCTCAAATCAAAGTGGAGTGGGCCATTTGAAGTTGTGTTCGTGACCCCATTTGGTGCTCTTGATCTAAGGAACAAGAATGGTGAAATATTCAGAGTCAATGGACATCGTGTCAAGCATTATTTGGGGAAGTTCAATGACAGCCACGTGGTGGCACTCATTCAACTGAAGTGATATGGTGGTAACATACGTCGTGCCGCGATGTTAAATTAGGCGCTTCTTGGGAGGCAACCCATATCTTTTTCTTTCTCTTTGATTTTCTTTGTAGTTTAGGATTTTTGAGCTAATTGATTGTGAGATGTTCCAGGGATTGTGTTGATGCAATGCAAAATAAGTTGGAAAAAAATTGCACAGTCTCTGAAGTTTTCCAGTGCGGCCGCGGTACACATTGTGCGGACCGCACTAACATGGGCTAAATAAGGTGCTCTCTGAAGTTACTCACCGCGGCCGCATTGCATTTAGTGCAGTCCGTGGTGGACCTCCACAGCCATGGTCTACTTTTGTGTGGTCTGCGGAGGTCGCCTTATGAAACTTCATGTGAACAAATCCAGCGCAGTCTGCGGTCGTTTTTGTGTGGCCGCGTTGGTAGGTGAGGATGGGTCTCGCATCATTTTCTATAAATAGAGCCCAAGGGCCTCAGTTTACACTTTTCAAACTTTGAATCCTCAGAGCCCTAGAACTACTTTTCATACTCTCGCTGCTCGAAATTCTTGCTTGCTTGGATTAATTGCATATAATCTTCACAAACCTGGTAACATTTCATGAATTTTTGATTGATTAATTTCATATTTTCATTTTATTTGCTTGCCCTGTAGTTTTTAGCTTCTTCTTTCTTCTCATAGCTTCTTCCTTTTCATTTAATTGTTAGCGTAGGGTAGTATTTAATGCTAGGTTTGTGTACTTGATATGCCTAATGAATGGGTAAATTGAGTAGGAACAAAGTAGGTGGAAAATTTAAACAAGTTTGCCAAAAAATTGAAACCCTAACTTAGTGCCCGTGAAATTGACTCAGCGCGGCCCGCAGTCACCTTAGCGCGGTCTGCGGTGCCCTGATGCAGTCCGCATTGCCTTTCTATGCGGACCGCGATGTTCATATAACTGCAAGCTGACTTGCTCCAGCGCGGCCGCCTTGCACTATTGCACGGTCCGCACTGGTCCACCGCAGCCCCAACCCCATTTTGTGCGGACCGCGGTGGGGAGATTTAGAGAGATGATATTCTGGGCCTTTACCCAGCAGACCGCAGTCGCCTTTGCACAGTCCACGATGCCTCCAACACGGTCGCACTCTCTTTTGAGTGGGCTGCGGTGCTGTGTTCTGCAACTATGTTTGCAATACTTCATCTGTTGTCTGAAAACTATATTATTCACCTCTTTCACTGCATGTGCTTAAACTAACAATGTTAGATGTGTTTGCTTATAGAAAATGGTAAGGCAAAGAGGAAGAGGTGCAAAACAACCCGGCCGGGGTGATTCCTCCCAGGGAGGCAAAGGAAAATAAGTTAAGTCACTCCCCAACCTAAACTAAAAACAAGGAAAACACTGAGGATTGTTGATACAACTGATGACCAATCGGGGAGTGAGTACATGCCTTCTCAAGACCTCTCCTTCGACTCAATGCCAGCTCCCTCAATTCCAGCTGCCCAAGCTCCACAACGTATATCTTCTGAGTCATCTGAAGGCTCAGTAGCTGGCAGCGGCGAGTACTCCACCTCCCCCACAGCTTCAGTATCTGGGGAGAGTGCAGGTGGAGGTGATGAAGGTGGTAGGGACAGTGATGAGGAGGTGCCCCAGAGTGGTGTACCCTAGGTTGGGGGTGTTGACCGGACTAGAGATCCCGCAGTTTGGGAGTATAGGTTCGTCAGTTAGGTAGCGTTACTCAAGTTTAGGGTATGGTGGCCTCTACGAAAGTTGATTATGGAAAGGAGTTTTATTGAGTGAGACCTTCTATCCCTACTCCCAAATGTGCATAGACAATTTCAAACTCGAGTGGGTTGGGATCATTTTCGGAGTAAATGTTTAAAGGCGAATGAGTACATGGTCAAGGAGTTCTATAACAATATGGCCCACATCTTGAAGGGCACCAAAGTAACCAAAGTGTGGAACCAAAATGTGATATTTACTGGGAAGGCACTCAATGAATACTTAGGGTTCAATGACGAGGATGAGGCCCTCTATAATGAAAAGTTGGCAATGGGCGAAGAAGTTCGTCCGTGGTTAGCTTCATACTTGGCAATCTCGGGTACTGTTCCAAAGTGGGTGCAAGAAGGAACCAAAATATTTCGGAAGAACTTTAACTTTGAGGCTCGGGGGTGGTTGACTTTTGTGTGCAGTCGGCTTCACCCCACTACCCACGATCAGACTATTCCACTTACCTGGGCTCTTCTGGATGCATCTATTATGGAGGGATACCCTATTAATATGGGCAATGTGATGTCCCGTGTGATTTCTACTGTGGGGCTTGAGCATAATCGGAACTACCCTTTTCCCAATACCCTCACCACGTACTTTAAGGACCTGGAGGTAGAGAAGAAACCATTTGATGTCAGGGTCAAGCAAGTGGCTCCATTCTCCTGGTTCAGTATGAAGGGCTCAGACAACCCCAAAGACATCAACTACAAGCCACCTGCCTCTGCCCCAATTGGCCAGTTTGAGGAGTTAGTTGCGGTAGACTCCTCCACTGAGCCTGCTGCACCTACTATTGACTTGCCTTCAGGACCTTCCTCTACTGTTGTCCCCTCTGCTTCAGCTGACCTGGGGATCACATCTTCCCGGAAGCATCCCATCACTACCTACGAGTTGAGCCAGACCTAGCATATCTTGAATAACTGGATGGCAACTGCATCATCCAAGTTGTCTACTCTATCTTCCACTATTGAGGCTCAATCTACACCACAGATAGCTCAGATCCCTCAGTCTATTGAGGACACACTTAAGAAGCTCCTGGAGAACCAAGAGAAGATGATGAAGACATAGGATACCTTGTCTAAGGCTGTGGAGTCACAGGGCAATGCTTTGAAGGAGCTTGCCCGGGAGCACAAAAAGATGACGAAATCACGGGCTTCCAAGGAGTCTGTGAAGGAGCTCAAAGTAGATGTAGACAAGCTATTGGCGGACCAGATGCCTGTAGACTTTCTATTCGGGGATTCAGCCCCAGCAGCAGCACCAGTAGCAGAGCCACAGTAGGAGCAGACTCAGAGGCTTCCCAGGAAGAAGAGGAAGCTCCCTAGTGCAGCTGAGGCGATCATTGAGTTGGAAGACTCACATGAGGCTTCCTTCAGTTTGCCATAGGATGCACCTGATATCCAGAATGTCCAGATCCAGGCCCCATTCCCAGCAGCAGGAGACCGGGAACTAGTTTGAGGTTCCCACACATACAGAGGACCCTGGGACCACTAATTATCCCATGCAGACGGACCAAGCCTAGGGAGCTCCTATATCCTTTCTTTGTGATTTTTGATGCTTATTTGATAGTTGGAATTGGGACAAGGCCGACTTTTATTCGTGGGGGTGCGCCCTACTTTTTTGTTTATCCGGATGATTGTATAAAGTTGATACCTTAAAAGAAGTTAATCTTGGCACTGATGAAGTGCCAAGACCCACCTACCTAAGCTCTTTACTAGAAGCTGATAAAGAAATCACTTACATTGAGTTACTCAAGGAGTTTAGGGATGTCTTTTCTTGGAGTTACAAGGAGATGCTTGGACCTGAAATTAGTAGTCTATTATCCTGCAGTCAAGAATGGAGCTCATCCTGTTAAGCAAGCTCAAAGGTACTTTAGGCCGTCTTAGTTCCCCTGATTGAAACCGAAGTTAACAAACTCATCGAAGGTGGCTTTATCCATGAAGTTAGATACCCAACGTGGGTTTCAAGTATTGTCCCTATAAGGAAGAAGAATGGCCAAATTCGAGTGTGTGTTGACTTTGAGGATATCAACAATGCATGCCTTAAGGATGAATTTTCGCTTCTTATCATTAACGCTACCACTGGGTACAAGGCAATGTCATTCATGGATGGTTCTTCGGGTTATAACCAAATTCACATGGCACCAAAAGATGAAGAGCTTACTGCATTCCGTACCCCAAAGGGTATTTATTACTACAAGGTAATGCCTTTTGGCTTGAAGAACACCAGCTCTACTTACCAAAGCTATGCAGAATATCTTTGATAACCTTCTCCACAAGAATGTTGAATGCTATGTTGACGACTTGGTGGTAAAATCAAGAAAGAAGAGCGAACACTTGAAAGACTTGAGAACGGTGTTTGAGTTGCTTTGAAGGTACCTACTTAGGATGAATCCACTGAAATGTGCCTTTGGAGTTACTTCTGGAAAGTTCCTTGGTTTCATTGTCCGGCATCGAGGGATCAAAATTGATCAAGCCAAAGTAGATGCAATTTTGAAAATGCCTGAGCCTCGGGATATTCTTGAAAATTCCATGGAGATTGTACTTCTTATTCCAAGTTTGATGCAAAAAGATGAACTACCTAACGAAGACGCAATGGTTGTTAAAGTACAACCTCCATGGAAGATGTACTTTGATGGTGCTGCACATCGCGGAGGAGCTGGTGTTGGCGTAGTATTTGCCACTTCTCAAGGGGAAGTTTTTCCATACTCCTTCACTTAGACACAACGTTGTTCCAACAATTTCGTTGAGTATCAAGCATTAATAATTGGCTTGAAATAGTTGTCGATATGAAGTAGTTGCAATTGCAAGTCTTTGGTGACTCATAATAAGTGGTTAATCAACTTTTAGGTAGTTACGAGGTCACTTGTTTATGGAGTCGAAGACATTTTGCCACTTGAGTGTCAAATACCTTCATTAGAATTAGCTATTCAAGAAGGGATCATAGATGAAGAAAATGCTCAACTTCTACTAGTAGAGTTGGAAGCTTTTGATGAGAAGAGGTTGGAAGATCAACAGAGTCTTAAATGTTACCAAGCTCGATCTCAGTAACCACCGTGCCTGGAAGTACCTGGATCTGCACATGAAGTGCAGAGTGTAGTATGAATACAATTAACTCAATAAGTAACAAGCCCAACTTCTAGGCTGAAAGTAGTGACGACCTCAACAGGTACAATCGAAATATATAAATAACAGTACAGAAATGTAGACATGCTTTCAAGTTCAACAATTAAAGCTCAAACAGGTAGGCCAAGTCTGAATGATGAGGAATTTGACATCTCTATGTCTATATGCCAACAAGCATGTCGTCTGTGATGCAATACAATGAAGGCCTTGCGAACTCATACTCTCAGAGGACTCAACCTTACCGTCTCAATTCTCACTCATCACACTTAATAAGTCATCACTGTATAGGTCAGATTCAACCCAAACATAAATAAACCTTCACACTCAGTCACTCAGCACTGTATAGGGAAAATCTAGCATAGGGCAGATCCAGACAACATATAAATAGTAAATACACTCACTGTGGGTGTGCAGACTCTGGAAGAGCAGATCCAGCCCAATCCTTATAATAAGCCAAATCCTGGCATGTATCAATAAAAAAAGTTGTGACATATAGACCGATCCGATAAATATCACTCAAAAAACAGGCCCTCAGCCTCAATCAGTCATCAATCTCTTCAGTCTCTCGGGATCACAATCCCAAAATGATGATATGATGTATCAATAATTCGCAACAAAGATTGAGATATGATATGAAACGAATGAATATGACTAAGAATGAAATTACAATTTAAGCATATAACTCAACAGCAAAAATAACCTCAATGGGTACCAATATTACCAGCATATGCCTAAGCATGATTTCCAACATGAGTCACAACGGGTCCCAATAATACTAGAATATGCCTAAGCATGATTTATAACATGAATCACAACTCAGTTTTTCTAACACATGGAGAATATATGGAAAATGACAAGATTATATTACTATACGACTTTGCGGAATCAATTGAGTTTCAATTTCTACGGTGACACCTGCACGCCCACCACTTAGCACGTGCGTCACCTCTATACCAATCACATAACACAAAATTCAGGGATTTACACCCTCAGAACCAGGTTTAGAAGTGTTACTTACCTCAAACCGTGAAATTCTATATTCCAATGAGCCTTTACCTCATGATTCAGCCTCCAAACGCCTCGAATCTAGCCATAATTAGTTTGATACAATCAACATAAGCTAATGAATCAATTCTATATGAAAATGCTAAGTTCTAACACAAAAACTGAAAAGTCAACTCAAAAGTCAATAGTGGGGCCCACGTCTCGGAACCCAACAAAAGTTACAAAATAAAATGCCCATTCAACCACGAGTCCAACCATACCAAATTTACCAAATTCTTACATCAACTCGACCTCCAAATCCAAAATTCTTATTTTCAAATCCCTAGGCCAAAATTCTCAAATTAAACCTCATGATCACGTAAACTAGTCGGAAAATTCAATAATAATTCAATATTATTGAATAAAAATAATCACAAGTGACTTACCCCATGAATTCTCGTAAATACCCTCTGAAATATCGCCCCTAACTGAGCTTCTATTATCCAAAAATGCCAAATTCCTGCAACCCCTTCGAATAAATTCTGTCCAGGGGTCTTCGCACCTACGACGAACTTAGCCGCATATGCGGCTTCGCAGGCGGCAAAATTCTCCGCTTCTGCGGTTTCCCATGAAGGCCATTGCCTTAACTTCTGCGGACCAGACTCCGCTTATCCGGAGTCGCACCTGCGACATTTACTTCGCTTCTGCGAATCCAGCTCCCCTTCCCCTTTTTTGCATCTACGGAGCCTTGCTCACACTTGCAGACATCAAAAGGGAAGATCCAGACCAAGCGCTATAATAAGCCAAATCCTGGCATGAATTAATAATATATGCTGCGACGTGCAGCCCGATCCCATAAATATCACTCACAAACAGGCCCTCGGCCTCACACGATAATCAATCTCTCCAGTCTCTCGGGCTCATACTGTCATGAAAATCAGCCCAAAATGATGATATGATATATCAATAATTAACAACAAATACTGAGATATGAGATAATATGACTGAGTATGAAATTACAATTTAAACATATAACTCAACAGCAGAAATGACCTCAGTGGGTCCTAATAATACCAGCATATGCCTAAGCATGATTTCTAACATGAGTCACAACTCAATTTCTCTAAAACATGGAGAACATATGGAAAATGACAAGATTATATGATTATACGACTATGCGGAATCAATTGAGTTACAATTTCTACGGTGCGCGCCCGCACGCCCTTCACATAGCGCATTCGTCACCTCTATACCAATCACATAACACAAAATTCAGGGATTTATTCCCTCAGAACCAAGTTTAGAAGTGTTACTTACCTCAAATCGTGAAATCATCTATTCCATTAAGCCTTTACCTCGCGATTTGGCCTCTAAATGCCACAAATCTAGCCATAAATAATTAGATACAATTACACAAGCTAATGAATCAATTCCATATCAAAATTCTAAGTTCTAACTCAAAAACTGAAAAGTCAACTCAAAATAGTAAGGTCCACGTCTCAGAACCCGCTAAAAGTTACAAAATGCAAACTCCCATTCAACCACGAGCTAAACCATACCAAATTATCAAATTCCGACATCAACTCAACCTCCAAATCCTAAATTCTTATTTTTATATTCCTAGGCCAAAATTCTCAAATTACACCTCAAAATCACGTAAGCTAGTCGAAATATTCAATAATAATTCAATATTATTGAATAAAAATGATCACAAGAGATTACCTCAAGAATTCTCGTGATCCCCTCTCAAAAATATCCCCCAACCGAGCTTCTATCATCCGAAAATGCCAAAATCCCGCAACCCCTTCGAATATATTATATCTAGGGGTCTTCGCACCTGCGATCAACTTAGCCGCATCTGCAGCTTCACGTGCGCGAAAAAATTCTCCATTTCTGCGGTTGCCCATGAAGTCCACCGCCTTTGCTCTTGCAAACCAGACTCCGCTTCTGCGAAGCTACCTTTTTTGCATCTGTGAAGCCTTGTTTGCACCTGCGGGCTCGCAGATGCAGAAGTTTCCTTGCACCTGCGATGCACCCCATGCCAGTCCTAGTTCCGCTTCTTTGATGCCAAGCTCGCACATGCGACCGACGATCAAAACATTCGCAGATGCGATCACACCAGTCCTGGTCTACACAACCATGACTTAAGTTCCAAATTCGATCCGTTTGGATGGGCCATACATTGTGCAAGAAGCTTATTCAAGCAGACCTTACACGCTGATTGATGCAGTTGGCATGAGAATTGGCTCTATCAATGGAAAATTCTTAAAGAAGTATTATCCTTAAAGTTGCAATGCACCTTAAAGAAAGATCATAAACTGCATGTTAGTCCTGGCTCGCGAGAGTATAAACTATGTACGACCCAAAAAAAGAGTCTGCTAGGTTGAAAACTTTGAAAGAGGTAGCCTAGGCAAAAGTTAGGACATAAAAAAGAACTCACCCATTTTGAACTACGGTATGACTTGTTCCTCTTCACCGAGGTACAACTTAGAGTTTCATTCTAAGTTTAGTCGCATGAGTCCAAAATATACATAGCCCCAATTGTTGTTTGAATGAAGTACAATGGAATGTAGTCCATTCAATCAGCACTTGAAAATCGAGCCGGGATACCATTCTTCTATTAAACTTTTGATCCCATATGATTTAAAGGGGACATGCCTCTATGGTAAATTGGTATCTCCAATGAAACGAGTATAGTCTTTTAAGAAGCTACTGAATATTTGCATTAAATCCCAGAGATTCACTATGTTTTCATGTTTACCAAATCTTTAAGTCCTTCGGTCTTCAAGTCCGCCGCTCTTCAAGTTGAAATATTTAAGCCCTCAAAGTCTCCAAGTTGAAATCTTCAAATTTGTTTGGTCTTCAAGTTGAAGTCTTCAAGTTCTCCATTCTTCAAGTTGAAATATTTAAGACCTCTAAGTCTCCAACTTGAAGTCTACAGTTCCGTCAGTCTTCAACTTGAAGTCTTCGCGTTCGCCTCTCTTCAAGTTGAAATATTTAAACCCTCCAAGTCTCCATGTTGAAGTCTTCAAATTTTCTGGTCTTAAAGTTGAATTGTTTAAGCCTTCCAAATCTTCAAGTTGATGTCTTCGGCCCCGTTTGGCCATATATTTTGGCAACGTTTTTTCAAATCTTTTTTGAAAATATTATTTGTTCATAGATTAATGATCTATTTTTGAAAAATTTCTGAAATTATTTTTCAAGTTCCCAAAATCTAGTTTAGGGTAGATTTTGGGTGAAACTTGTTCTTCCACTCACAAAACTTCAATTTTTTTTCAAATAAAATGCATGTCCAAACATAATTTTAACTTCCAAAAATTATTTTTCAAAAATTATTTTTTCAAGTTTAAACTAAATCTATGTCCAATCGCTAGCTTCAGGTCTGCTAATTTTTCAAGTTGAATTTCAAAAATCCACACTCTTCAAGTTGAAGACTGCAAAGTCCGCCAAATCTTCAAAGTTTTCCAAGAGTTCAAGTCGATGTCGTCAAGTCCACCAAGTCTTCGAGTTGAAGCTTTCTAATTTTCTAATCTTAAAGTGGACATTTAAGTCCCTTTGCACCTTAAGTTGGTCTCTTCGTTGGGTTGTCCTTAAATGGAACGATAACTTTCCAATCTTAAGGTGGACATATAAGTCTCTTTGCACCAAAAGTTGGCCTCTTCATGGGTTTTTCGTTAAAGGGAACTATACTTTTCAATCTTAAGGTGGACATATAAGTCCCTTTGCACTTTACTCTTTATGAATGTTTCCTTCTATACACTGCTGCAGATTTGCCGTCACATATGATTTTGAGGGTTTGTCCATCTATTTGTTGCCATGGAATTGTACTTCGATATTCCGTATGAACCTTAGCACCCTAAGTAATTCCTTCGATTTTTGGGCGGGAATGAGTATGCATCACTTCAGTGTGTTTAGTGTGTAATCTCTTCGATATTCGGGTGGTGATGAGTATACATCCCTTCACACCATGAGAGTAATCTCTCGGAGATTCGGGCCACCTTGAGAGTAATCTCTCTGATACTCGGACGAGGATGAGTATCCATCTCTTCACACCATGAGAGTAATCTCTCCGATATTCTGGACACCTTAAGGGTAATATCTCCGATATTCGGACGGGGATGAATATCCATCCCTTAACACTATGAGAGTAATCTCTCCGATATTCGGGCCACCTTGAGAATAATCTCTCTGATATTCTGACGGGTATGAATATCCATCCCTTCATACCTTGAGAGTAATCTCTCTTTTATTTGGGCCACCTTGAGAGTAATCTCTCCGATATTCAGACAAGGATGAGTATCCATCCCTATACACCTTGAGAATGATTTCTCCAATATTTGGGCCAGCTTGAGAGTAATCTCTCCAATATTCTGACGGAGATGAGTACCTGATAATAGGTGAATTTGACTATAATCACGCCTTAAATAATCACATTCTTATGTTGTTTTGATGATATATATGATGACAAAATGCTCTTATTAGTGTTTTTCATGAATTGTAGGTACAAAATGGTTAATGAAGTCTAAGGAGCAATTTTGGAGTCAAAAGTGGAAGAAAAAGGCCATATTTGCAAAAGTACATGGAAATCACGCCAGAACAGCCCTGAAGAATCAGAGACACTGTTCTACCGCGGTTCCATCGCGACCGCGGTAGAATCGCGGTGGATGAGGGCCGCTGAAGTTTAGAGATTCAGAAGGGTGGTTTGGCCGCGGTTAAGTGAATTTGACTATAATCACGCCTTAAATAATCACATTCTTATGTTGTTTTGATGATATATATGATGATAAAATGCTCTTATTAGCGTTTTTCATGAACTGTAGGTACAAAATGGTTAAAGAAGGCTAAGGAGCAATTTTGGAGTCAAAAATGGAAGAAAAAGGCCATATTTGCAAAAGTACATGGAAATCACGCCAGAACAGCCCTGAAGAATCAGAGACACTGTTCTACCGCGGTTCCACCACGACCGCGGTAGAACCGCGGTGGATGAGGGCTGCTAAAGTTTAGAGATTCAGAAGGGTGGTTTGGCCGCGGTTCCACCGCGACCACGGTAGAACCACGGCAGACACCGTGAAGTTGAGGGACTGAAGTGTAAAAACGGGATTTTTAAGACCTAAACCCTATTTAAACTATAAACTTCGCCCAAAGGAGGCATGTATTCATTTCTAGGTTAATTTGAGAGGAAAAACCATTGTGGGGAATCTTTCCCAACAACTTTCTTCTTTTCTTTTGTTCTTGATGATGAATTCTATTCTAGTTTATTTACCCCAAATTATGAGTAGCTAATTCCTTTGTCTAAGGTTTTGATGTAACCTATTGGGGGATGATCTTCTTGTTTATGTTAATGCAAATTTGCCAGTTTAATCTTTATTTATTCAACTATATTCTTGTTATAGTTAAG
>MU666215.1:0-38339 GCA_026770625.1 Nicotiana glauca | reverse complement strand
CCCCCCCCTAACTATCAAACATTCAGTTCAGCTCAATGTAGCATACAAGAAATGACATTCAAGTTAATAGCGAAGAAATTTTACCTTGCAAGTGCGAGATTAACCACATTTTGCGAACAAAGTTCAAATAAGATTCCAAGCGCACTCATACCATCTTCATCTAGGTTATATAGTTCCACCCACATATCCAAAAGAGTCGCGGCATGAATTCTTTGATCCTCAGGAAATGATCCCAGGTCCAAGAAACAATCTCCCAATATTTGTCCTATAATGGGAAAAGCTATTTCATCCAAGGCATCTATGCTCACTTCTAAGGAACGAAATAGATCATTCTCAGTAGCAAAGAGTATATTCCTTTTAGGCTGCATCTTTACTCTATTTATCCATATCGCGTCAGACTGGCCATACAGTGATCCGCCAACAACTTTAAGTGCCAGCGGAAAACCACTACAACTTCTAATGACCTGCCATTGTTTGCCATCAGTTAAAACTATAAAAAAGAACAGCACTAATGCTACCCCTCAGAACAGAGAATTTTTACATGTTTCTACATTACATATTGTTCAAGAATTTGGTTAACCTACTGAGAACAAGAGTCATTCATTCTTCCGTAAAATCAATCAACTATGCCTCAATCCCAAATTCTTTTACAACACACACACAATTTTTCACTGTTTAGGCTTCAGACATGCATTTTCATGTGATCAGGATGGCCACAAAATAATCTAATCTTATGATATTATATCTGTTACCTTATCCACAAGATCGGGTCCCACATTAGGAGTGCCATTTCTGAAGGCTGAATGGTGGAAAAGATCACGCGCATCCTTCTCACTCAATGATTTCAGCTTGTAAGTGGATTCAAATTTTGGGAACACAGATCTTGAGGTAACCAAAATCTTAAATCGAGGATCAAAAATAAATTTCTCGACGAGTAACTCTGACCCATACCAAACATCATCTAGCACCAACAGTACATGATGAGATGTATGTCTTTGTATTAGGCTATTGAGTTGAAAGATTGCATCTTGATCAGAAGGAAAATCTGGTACCTTGCCAACTTTCTTCTCAAAAATTGCACTAACAATGCGTCTGATGTTTGGTTTTCTGGAAACAGTCACAAAGAATATGTCCCTATATCTGTCTGTTTAAAGATGATTAATAAAGCATGCTGAAAGAACAGCAAGAAGCAGAATAAAATATAAGAAGATGATGCAACATTATATTATACTACATACCAACAATTCTCACCGTAAGTTGACAGTACAGCGAGCAACAAATACTCGACAGAGATAGAAGATTCTAAATTGGACCAAAAGATGAAACTTTGTTTTTCTTTTCGTACCGTAGATAAGAAGCAAACAATATATAGAAGTTTAGGTATATAAGGACTTTCTTCTTTTCCATCCTAAGGATTTAATGACACCATGAGAGGAAAAACTATTCAACTAATTTGGATTCAAAGTCCAGTAAGTCAAACCCTTCAGATTAAGCTTTCTTTAAGAATGCGATCCAGGTATTGTACTGTTTTTGAGTAATCATTTTACTTAGTTTCTTTAGAGGAGATCGTGAAATTACTGAATCAGAACCTGATCTCACAATTTCTGCAAACATCATGTGCATCTTGTGAACTAGATTGACAAGTTTGATAGCAATGACAATGCCGAATACTACTGACAAGCATTAGCAGGATATATTAAAAGAAACAAGTCACAAAGTCAGTGCTCTAATCCAAATATTCCCTCGGTTTCATTTTATGCGTCTTAATTTTACTGAGCACAAATTTTATGAATGTAAGCAGATTGAGTCTTGTGGTTTAAACTAAAGGTGTGTAATACATACTAAAAATATCCTTTGAATCTTATGGTTCTAATCATTAATTCCATGTGAGTCTTACAAGGGAGTTTATAAATTTTTGAAATTAAAAACTTACTACTACTAAATATATATATATAAAGAAATATTCTATTTGAAACATATTATAAATTGAACTCCATGAGTAAGTGACATGACATGTTATGCTTACCTTTGACATCTTCATCTTGACAAAGCTTAGCTGCTAAAGTAGTCTTCCCACAACCAGCAGGAGCAGAAAGGACTACCACCTGAAAATCCTCCTTTAGCAACATTAACTTCAGTTGTTGAAGGGGCACTTGTAATCCAACGGAAAAGTCCGGAACCATAAATTCAGGCACATCGGACCATCCTGAAAATCCTCTTGAACTCCCTGCATTCAGCGATGATTCTTCAAAGAAAGAGCAGATTTTATCCAATTTTTGACCATTTTCAATAGTCATCCCAAGACTACGTTTACTGTCTCTCCACCCACAAAGAAACCCGTGCATTCGCAAAAACTGCAGGAGTGAGTTTTCCAACTTGGTCAGTTTCCTAGAGTAGTGCCATTTTTTCACCATATCATAAGATTTAACTTTGGAGCACATGAGCACGAGCTTCTCCCCGTCCTGCAACTGCTTCTTGAGCAGTTCTATTTCTTGATCTCGGCCTTCCAACTTCCTGATCAAATTCTCTATGTCCTCGAATACAGGCTTGATAGATTCAAGAGTCTTTTTCAAATGGTTCATCTTGGATCGGAAAGTGGCAACCCTTAGGCCAACGTCTATAACGGACTTGAGGAATATATCAAACACTGGTCCCAAAGCAGCACCTCCCACCAGACTCGCCGCCATATCTTCACCTGACTTTGGGAATTAAACACATGCAAAATTGCTACATTCTTCCTACCAAGGGTTTCAATAGTTTATATATAGGATTTGCTAGCTTATAATTTTCGAAAAGAAGGTTTCGATTGAACTCTTTTAGCTCCACCACTGAGTGTGACTGTGAGCAAATGGTATTCTTCATTATCATTCCCAAAGTCTTTCCGTAATTTCCAAGATAGTTCTCACTCAAAAAAGCATATTCTTTTTTCTGCAACGTCACATCAAGAAATTAATTGGAAACTTCCTACTCTCCTGTTGATTCAACAGGCTATGGCTTCGTCTAATAAGGTAAATTTCAGGATACCCTTAATTTTGGGCACGCAACAATTCTAACGATCAAGAGTAAACTTTCATCAGTTAATGATGACTAATTGACACATTCTGTTGTTCTACTTTATCACTTAATCGTGATAAATTAACCTAATTTAAAGTAAGTTAGTTTTCTAAATACAAACAAATATATTCTATGAATATCAACTTTTAGCTAGCGTTTGACCATACATCTCAAATTTATTTTGAAAAATCAGATTTTGGTGAAGTTTGGTTTGAAGATCAAAATGTGTTTGGGCATATGTTTTCAAAATATATTTTTCAACTTTATTTTGGAAAAACATGTATATAATTCCTAAGTTTTGGAATTTTGGCCCAAAATCGGATTTGAGATTTGTGATTTGGCCAAAATATGGGCAATATTTATTGTCATACATGAGTTTTGAAAATAAATCCCAAATTTATTTTGGCAAAATTCATGGCCAAACGGGGCCTTAGAGACGGTATCTTTTGTTTGACTTTGTTGCTGACGTAAAAAATCACCGTTGCATTTTAGTGATCTCATATACCTGCTGTTAGAACATGTGCAGCAGAACCAAGCATACCACCAGGTAGGGGTGTTCAAAAAAACCCAAAAAATCGAAAACCAAACTAAACTGACCAAAAAAATCGATACTTTTTGGTTTGGTTTGGTTTTAGTTTTGAATTTCAAAAATCGATCAAATTTGGTTTGGTTTTGGTTTTAATCAGAAAAAAACCGAACCAAACCGACTATAAGAGTAGCTATTTCAAATTTATTATTACACCCATATATATGTATATTGTTAGACAAAGTTTCAAAAAAATTATGGTAAATGTTAATAGTTTGCACTTTTAATATAATTCTTTAACTTTACATTCTAGTTTGATTGGTAGTTTTCTTTTGTTTAATGTAAGAATCCATTTCGTGTTAAAAATAACATATTTTTAATTGAGTCCTTAAATTATTCATCGTTATTTGATTCAATTATCACCAATATATTTTGGTAAATAATAGATTTGATAGTGGTAAATAATAACCGAAAAAGCCGACATAAACCGAATCGAGAAAAACCGACTTAACTAGTTTGGTTTGGTTCTAATATTTGAAAAATCGACTTACTTGGTTTGGTTTTTTTAAAGAAAAAACCGACCCAAACTGAACCATGAACACCCCTACAACCACGCAACAAATACATGTAAACTAGACAACGCAATAATAACGAGATTAGAAGCACTAACCTCTTGAAGTAGTTGCACAAACCTTCCGAACAGCAAGAATCCTGGGCTACAGTCTTCTGTTATTTGTCTAATAAAACCTTGGACGATTTTGCTTTTGGGTGGGCAAGAACAATACAACTCTAAAAGGTGAGTTATTGGGTGAAATTAATCTTCCTTTAATAGAGTTATTTTTGGCCGAAAATCCTCCTCCAAAAACGCGTAGGATTCTCCTTCTATAAGTAGAATCCTACTCCAACTCTATTAGATGACTTTTCTCCCAAGTCACTTTTTACCCAAGTCTTGTTCAGGTTTTTACTAGGTATAGCAGGGACCGTAGAAATAATAAGAGGCTGCCAATCATAGTATTAATTCGAAATTAGCATGAATTAATTCTTACTATAATTAATTGTAATTTATTCCACTAAAAAACTGCAATTGAACTCCTCAATATGAATTTCGAAAATTCAAAAACACTTATTTTAACTCCCGATGTTAAGATCTCAAATACCAGTTAATTAAATTAAATCACTGAAAATTTAATTTAATCAACTAATTAAATCTTTTACAATTCCGTTTAAAACATTTCATGTGACGGATACAAAATTCATCGGTCGGGTTTTCACATGAAAACTTATAAGTTAACATAAAGGGGTATCATCAAACTCAAAAACCGAGTCATGAATTCTATCAACTAATTATTATTCACAAATGTTATTTGTTATTGCCCAATCTATTAGGCATACACTAACTCTAAATAGAGTCGTATCTTTTGATAAATTAAAACAATAAAAAAATTATATTGATCATAATAATCATATTAAGATTAGGAATATAAGCTCATTTAATGAATTAGAGAAAATATTTTATATATTCAGTACAAAAAATATCTTTTCTCTACTTGGTCCGTTCAATATATACTGAGTATACTAGCACAAGAAGTTGGAGAAAAACTACTCCCATAATCAATACAAATTATACTATAATTTTGTGCTACAATCATCAAGTTATTTTGTCCAACAATATCTTTGATTGTGAACGTAGTTTATTAATTATGATAACCAACAATTTAATCTTCTGTGCATGAGCTAAGACTCCATACGCTAAATTGTCTACTACATAACTAAAAGGACACACATGTAACAAATGAATTTAAAATAGTACTTTATTGAATTGAATAAATGAAATAAACAATTGTTCCATAAAGAATAAAATATAATAGTATATCTAAATCTAATATGCCTACTTGGCTTTCTTGTCAAATATAACCAGTTTTTTGTCAAACTTATTTTCTTAATAACCAGCAATAAGTTTAAGGGTTTCAAAGTAATGAAAGAAGATAATTAAGCGACTCTTATTAGGGGAAAAAAATCACAAAGTGAATACTATTAAAGTGAAAAAAAGTCTAATAAGTATTTCAAAAAAAGTCAATATTATAGCATGAATATACACCAGAAGCCCTGGACTTTGAGGATCGGGGCTCAATGTTGATCCAATTAAGCTCTGTCCAATTATGCTTTATGCAGGCCCAAGTTTCATAAATCGCCGGTCCCTTATAGAATTGGTAATTGCTACTAAAAGAGAATAGTATATTTTTACCATTTTAAAAAATAATAATTGATAAAATTTATATTTTTGAAGGAGAGTGTTAGAGCTATAATAAAGTTGTTTTTTTTTTATGAATTATAGGTTATGGGATGAGTCGTAGAAGTAGCCACTAATGTATTAGTGGCTGCATCACACTCCGAACCTTTATGAATGCAGGATACTTGTATAGGGTAAAATTGGTTCATATTAAATGATCATATAATAGAGTGACACGTGGAACCAGAGATAGATGGAAAGCGAGACATGTGGAAGTTAAGACCGGGGGGCAGTAGTCTCTACTAGCACCGGGAAGCCCCCAAAGGGAATGTAACTCATGAAAGACAAATGAATACCTGTCACCTAATAGCATTCGGTGAATATTATTTTGCAGTATTAAATACATAGTCCGTCATAGAGAATATGACATTCATAGCTAGCCGTTACACATTCTTCAATAGCCCCCATAATTATCATTTAAGAGGGACTTGATTCTAGGACATTGTTCCATATGTGCCACTATAAATAAGGATTCCTAACCGCCATTGCTGGAAAAAGAATTTTCTGACAATCTTATACCATATAATGTTCAAAGCTTAATAACATTTTATCTTCTTGCTTATTAATATCATTATTACTGCCTCCAGAAGCTCTGCTCCCAGAACCAAGATCTCTGCTGTCTTATCTCGATTTTAACACTAAGTCTTACATTCTTATTTAATTTATTTATTATTTTGGGATCAAATCGATTTTGAAGAAGTACACGTAGTTGCCGTTCAAACCAAGCAACACCAGAGTTGATCCCCAAGCGATTCAAGATTATAAACGTGCCGAAATATAATGGGACTTTGGATCCTCAGGAGTACATCACCATTTATACAACAGTGGTGAAGGGAATGACTTAGCTCCGAATGAGATTGAGTTGTTCTTGATGAAAAAATCGGGGAGACCCTTATGAAAGGGGCCATGACATGGTATTTGCTTTTACCTGAGCACTCAATAATTTTTTTTGATATACAAACAAATTCTTTTATCAAGGACCATATCGGGGCTAGGAAGGTACATGCCCGTAAGGTCGACATATTTGGGATTGTACAAGGAGAGTCTTTATTGCAGTGGGAGTTCGTGACCAGATTCCAGAAAGAAAGGATGCCGCTACTGGTCGTACCAGACGAATGGGCAACTGAAGCATTTACTAAGGGGCTGAATCCAAGAAGTTTTGACGCTTCCCAAAAATTAAAAAAAGTCTTCTCGAGTTCCATGAATCAACGTAGGCGGATGTTCACAATCGGTACGAGTCAAAGATAAGACTTAAGGATGACCAGCTCAGTTTCCCGGCATCAACCAAGGTTGGGATCGGGAGAAGAATAAGGATAAATCAAAGGATGATTTCGACACAAATCGACAGTATTCTAGAGGTCGATTTTTGCCTTATGAAAGGTCCAAAGGACGCGGCAAAGGTTTTTGGTCAGCGTATAGGTTCGCGACCGATTGGAGAGTTGATCACAATCAGAATAACATATCATTGCAGGGCAAGGAGATATCAGGTTCCCGAGACTCCTACTGCATACTATCCAAATACAACTTCAACATCATCATAATGGAATTAGTACCGGCTACGAGGAACATTAAGGAAGCATAGTTCCCGAGGCCAATAAGGTCTGATCCCAGTCAGAGGGATTCTAATTTACGATACGAGTATCATGGGACCAACAACCACTTGACTGGGGACTATAGGCATTTGCGCGAGGAGGTGGCGACATTGTTAAAAAATGGCCATCTCAGAGAATTCTTAAGCGACCGAGCTAAGAACAATTACGGCCGTAACTAGGATAAAGCGGAACCCTCGAAGGCATGAGGGAACCCTCATCGTTTGACGATAAACATGATTTTTGGGGGAACTAGATTAATGGTGTGATATTTTTAGAGGCAAAAAAGACGAAGGTATCAGTAACCCATAGTAAGAGACTCCGAGAAGTCATTGAGGGCGACATCACCTTCACAGAGGAGGACGCGGATGGATTACTATTTTTGCACAATAATGCCTTGGTAATCTCTCTTAATGTTTTAGATTTTAAGATTAAATGTATTTTGGTGTTCCTAGGGATTTCAACCAACATTATCCAATGGAGAGTGTTAGAACAAGCCAAACTAATCGGAAGCATAATTCCGGCTATAAAGCTCCTCGCCGGGTTCAATTTAGCAAGTGTAACAACCCGAGAGGGAATCCTGCTACCAACGAAGTCAAAGGGGTAATGAAGACGACTCTTTTAGAAGTAGTAGATGGTGATATGGGTTATAATATCATTCTTAGGAGACCATGGCCGCACGAGATGAATGTTGTATCGTTAATATACCATCAACTTTTAAAATTCCCAATGCCGGAGGGAATTAAATAGCTAAGGGGTGATCAACCGGCAACAAGGGAGAGGAACACAATCTCATATTCTGGTAGTAACGGGAAGGAGCATGCAGCATAGCAATTACAGGAACCGACGTTGCTCTCGAACCAAACGAAGTCAACCAGGGGGAGGGGTCGTCAGAATCTTATCAAGTACCAAGATATTTCTAGGTACTAGAAGAAACAAATACAACAAATTCCACAGCAAAGGACCTCGAGCAAGTTGCATTGTTCAAAAAGTTCTTGAAGAGGAAATTCCACTCGGGGACAGGATTTAAGCCCGAGCTCAGGTCAGGATTTATTGAATTTCTTAAATTTAACATTGCTTGTTTTGTGTGGTCGCATGCGGATATGAAAGGTATCCCATAAGAAGTGACCGTGCATAAACTAAGCCTAGATCCTAACATCCCTCCGGTGAGGAAGAAAAAACACCCTATGTCACGCCCCAAACCGAGGGACATGATCGGCGCCCGACCGGGTAGCCCCAGTCAAGCAGACCTAGGTGCCTTTCCTATCCCCATGAGTTACCCCGTATTTTCATTGCCCATTAATCAAGGAATTAGCCATTTATAATTAAAATACCTTTTTACAAACCTACATAACATATATGGTTACTTAATGAGGTTCAAAACTTACATCGCCCAACATACAAAATACATATTTACATAAGTTCGTAACCCACATTCACTGTCTACGGAGCCTCTAAAGATACAATAGGATAATACAGTACTTGTTGGTAACAAGGCTCCGACTATACCTTGCACAAAAACCAAAATAAGACTCTGGAATAAAAGCAGCATGAGCCACGCAGGCCCCCGAGAGGAAAGGGACTCACCAATACAGCTGACGGAAGATGAAAGGGAGCTACAGTTGGTGGACTGAAGTACCTGCTACGGATCCACCTACAATCATAACACGAATGTAGCGCCCCCGACAAAAGGGACGTCAGTACATTGGAATTGTACTGGAATGTATAAGCAAACTTTGCCCTGAGTAACCTCACACCATACACAAGTAAAAAATAACAAAGGAATCAACAATTAAATACACACGAAAGGAACAATCAAGGCAAACAAGTTGACAATCTCTCCTTTTCCCCATCACATTTTTCCACATCAATAATTTCAAGATTTTCTCATATTTTTATTTCAATAGTGATAACGATCACTTTCCACCTTTATTACCTCGGCCACTCTTATCACCACAACCCACACCTTATTACTTTGTGTTACGGCGCGCAACCCGATCCCACCGAACGATCACAATTCGCAAATAATACCACAACAATAACAATTCACAAAGAACATAACAATTCTCAAGGAACAACAACAACAATTCTCAAAGAGCAACATCAACAATTTACAAAGACTTCCATAGCCATCGATTCCATTTCCATCGTATTCTACAACTCATATGCATTTTATGTACAACAACAATTTTTCCATGACAAGCCATACATGTTATTACCACAGTTGTTCCGATTGTATCACTTACTATTTCCTTCCATTATTTGTTTCACAATTCTTACCACATAGCAGATTTATAATCACACACTTGGTTTATTGCCAATTACTTACACCGTCTTATCGAAAGACATAACCACAAATACTCAACCATACCAATCACAATAATTTTACATACAATCCACGTAGAAATTACATACCAAGCACTCAAATACCAAGCAAGGTAATTTTACAAAGGTCAAAGTTAGCCATACATACCTGGAGCCGAATCCCTTTTTAATTTCTAATCCCTTTTTAATTTCTACTTTCAACTTCACTAAAAAGCCTAGCAACGTCAATCTAGTGCACAAATTAACACATATTTCTTAGAATCAAAGTTCACAATCACTACTCGAACACATTTAGGTTATCAACCCTCCTTTGTACAATGCTTAACTCCTACCCAATCTCTCTTACCATATTTTAGGTTCTAAAAGACATGCATGAATGTTTCAACCTCTATTATCAAGAATCAATGCATGAGACTTTCCCCCCTTAATTAAACCTGAAAGTTAATGAAAATGGGTTAGGGATTTTACCTCCAAGAATGGAGATGAAGATACTTGCTTTGAAATTTTCCGGCCCGGATAGTTTTGAAGAATCAATTTGAAGAAGACAAACTCTCTCTCAAGAACCCCTCCTCCCTTTCCCTTATTTTTGTTCAGAAAAGTGGTTAAAATGAGGGGTTGGGGTGTTTTATTGAAAAGGGGGTCGGGTTTAAAATTTAGAAAATTAGGAGTCCGAGTCGGGTCTGCGGCCGCACTTTGCGATCGCAGATACGAAATGCGGTCCGCATAATGGACAACAAAAAGTGTTCCAAAAACCTGTTTCCACTGTTTGGGTATGCGGCGGAAATGCGATCTGCATACACGGTTTGCGATCGCATAATGGATCACATTTTTGACCTCAAATCGACTGACACATTGACCCACTTTGCGGTGGAAATGCGGTCCGCATATTAGATATGCTGTCGCATAATGGAACGCATCTAGACCTCAATTTTTAACCAAACCACTGACTCAATATGTTACAGGAATGCGGTCCGCATACTAGATTTGCGACCACATTCTGGACCGCAAAATGGCACTTTCTGGAAAACTTGATTCTTTGATTTTTAAAAGCTTAGATCAATACAAAGGGTTCGAACCGAACTTTACGCATTCCTAACGCATATTCAGATCTTGACACCACGAGCTATTCGGTTTTGAGAATAAATTTTTACGGGGCCTTACACCCTATTACCGAGGTCAGAAACAACTTTGTCAAGGAAGAGGTAACTCGTTTGCTTGATATCGATTCAATTCGAAAGGGTAAAGTATCATATTTGGCTTGCTAACATAGTGGTAGTTCCAAAGAAGAAGAATAAATTTTGCATGTGCATAGACTATAAGGATCTAAATAAGGCATGCCAAAGACTCGTTCTCATTGTCAAATATTGATCAAATGATTGATGCGACAACCGGGCACGAGTTAATGATGATAACTTATATGAGTCCACCAAACTATAGAGCACCTGATCCTCTATGAGTTTCTGCTGAGAATATTTGTGAAGCAGTAAGTAAAAGAGACACAGAACTACGTGGAAAAATCCCACTCAAGGGGACAAAAACCACAACCTACACTTATAGACTTTCAACTTCACTAACTTGTAGTCTCACTATTACAAGCCAATTTGTAATGACTCTATTAAAAAGACTTCAACATAACTAACTTGTGATACTCTTACCACAAGCCACTTTGTTACTCTCTAGTTACAAAGACTTTAAATTATGACTAAACCTAGTCACAACATAAACTCAGAGAGTTTACGAATTTTGGGTTTCCTAAAAAATAGCTTAGAAGAAAGCAAGATAGGAGTTACAATGAAGAACAAATAACAAGATTACAACTCAACTACGAATACACATAGACTCATTGTGAAGCTAATCCTTTAGTGGAGTTTTCTTCTTGTTCTTGACACACTAATAACTTCAATGCCGGATAAACACTTTAATGCTTGAGAGAATATCACTAAATGCACAAGTGAATATATTATGCCTTTACCAGGTTGTTATACTACAAAAGACATCACAATGGTGATGTCAATTCTTGGTACACGCTTTTTTCCAATGAGAAGTGACTGTTGTACTATCTGTTGCACTGTCGCATGTACAGTTGCGGACTCACTAGCGATCCCAGGATTGCCGAGATTGGAGTGGAAGGGTTCCACAGTGGATACGCCTAGCAGGGTTATTTCCTTCTTAAAGGCTCAGCACATGGTTGGGAAAAGGTGTTTGGCTTACTTAGCTTATGTTCGAGATACCACTACAGAGCCTCCGACGGTTGATTCAGTGCCAGTAGTCCGAGAGTTCGCCGAGGTTTTTCCTTTTGATCTTCCTTGCATGACTTCGGATCGTGATATTGATTTCTTTATTGATTTGGATCCAGGCACTCAGCCTGTATCTATTCCACCGTACCATATGGCTCCTAAGGAGTTGAAGGATTTGAAGGAGTAGCTGGAGGAGCTGTTAGCAAAGGGGTTTGTTAGGCCCAGTGTATCGTCTTGGGGTGAACCAATGTTATTTGTGAAGAAAAAGGATGGGACTATGCGGATGTGCATCGATAACCGCCAGTTGAACAAAGTCACCATCAAGAACAAGTATCCTTTGCCTCGTATTGATGATTTATTTGACCAGCTGCAGGGTGATTGAGTGTTCTCTGAGATTGACTTGAGGTCAGGGTTTCATCAGCTGAAGATTCAGGACTCGGATGTTCCGAAGACTTCATTCAAGACTAGATATAGCCACTATGAGTTTCTAGTGATGTCCTTCGGCTTGACTAATGCCTCAGCAGCATTTATGGATTTGATGAACAGGGTATTTCAGGCCTTATATTGATTCCTTTGTTATCGCCTTCATTGATGACATCTTGATATACTCACGTTTCCTGGGGGAGCACGAGCAGCATTTGAGAGTAGTGCTTCAGACCTTGTGAGAGAAGAAACTATATGCTAAGTTCTCCAAGTGTGAGTTTTAGCTAGAGTTGGTGGAATTCTTGGGGCATGTTATGTCAGGAGAGGGTATTAAGGTGGATCCCAAGAAGATTGAGGTAGTTCAGAGTTGGACACGCCCTACTTCAGTGACCAAGATTAGGAGTTTCCTGGGATTAGCAGGTTATTACTGGTGATTTATGCAGGGCTTTTCATCCATTGCATCACCTTTGACTAGATTGACCTAGAAGGGTGCCCCATTCTGTTGGTCCGATGATTGTGAGGAGAGCTTTCAGAGGCTCAAGACCGCTTTGACCACGACACCAGTTCTTGTATTGCCTTCTGGTTCAGGGATGTACATAGTATATTGCGATGCTTCATGCGTCGGTTTGGGATATGTATTGATGCAGGAGGGGCGAGTTATTACATATGCCTCCCGTCAGTTGAAGGGTCATGAGAAGAATTACCCTGTGCACTTTCTAGAGTTGGCAAAAATTGTTCATGATCTTAAGATATGGAGGCATTATTTGTATGGGGTGGGATGTGAGGTTTATACCGATCATCACAGCTTACAACATTTATTCAAGCAGAGGGATCTTATCTGAGGCAGCGCAAGTGGCTAGAGTTACTAAAGGATTATGACATCACCATTCTTTATCATATGAGTAAGGAAAATGTGGTCGCAGATGCCTTGAGCATAAAGGCATAGAGTATGGGTAGTTTGGCCTTTATTCCAGCAGAGGAGAGGCCACTAGCTTCGGGCATTCAGTCCTTGGCTAAAAGACTTGTGAGGTTGGACATTTCAGAGCCTAGCCGAGTTCTAGCATGTGTGGTTGCTCAGACTTCGTTATTGGGGTAGATTAAGGCCTGACAGTTCGATGATCCACATTTGGCGGTTCTCAGAGAGACAGTACTTCAGGGAGGTGCCAAGGAGGTTTCTATTGGCGAGGATGGTGTTTTGCGACTCCAAGGTCGTCTATGTGTTCCTAATGTTGATGGCCTGAGGAAGAGGATCCTAGAGGAGGCACACAGTTCGCGCTATTCTATCCACCCGGGAGTTACGAAGAAGAATCAGGACTTGAGGCAGCATTACTGGTGGTGGGGGATGAAGAAAGACATAGTGAAGTATGTGACCAAGTGTTTGAATTGCCAGTAGGTCAAGTATGAACATCAGAGACCGGGTGGCCTACTTCAGCAGATGCCTATACTAGAGTGGAAGTGGGAACGCATCACCATGGATTTTGTAGTTAGGTTGCCGCAGACTTTGCGGAAGGTTGATTCAGTATGGGTCATCGTGGATAGGCCAACCAAGTCAGCTCACTTCATTCCAGTGGCGATTACTTATGCAGCGGAGTGTATGCTCAGATTTACATTCGGGAGATAGTCTGATTGCATGCTGTTCCGATTTCCATCATATCGGACAAAGGCCTTCAGTTCACTTCCCATTTTTGGAGAGCCATTCATAGTAAGTTGGGAACCTGTGTCAAGCTCAGCACAGCATTCCATACTCAGACCAACGAGCAGTCGGAGCGGATAGTTCAGATCTTGGAGGATATGTTTAGAGCATGTGTGATTGACTTTGAAGGGCAGTGGGATCAGTTCTTGCGTTTAGCAGAGTTTGCGTATAACAACAACTATCAGTCCAGCATATAGATGGCTCCGTATGAAGCTCTATATGGTCAAAATTTTCGATCTCCTATCTAGTGCTTTCAGCCTGGTGAGGCTAAGTTACTTGACACAGATTTGGTACAGGATGCCTTGGATAAGGTAAAGTTGATTCAGGAGAGACTTCGCATAGCTCAGTCCAGACAGAAGAGCTACGCGGATCAGAAGGCGCGAGATGTATCATTTATGGTTGGCGAGAAGGTTCTCTTGAAAGTCTCGCCCATAAAGGGAATTATGTGGTTCGGGAAGAAGGGCAAGTTGAGCCCAAGGTTTATTGGCCCTTTGAGGTATTGAGACGAGTTGGGGAGGTTGCCTATGAGCTTGCTTTACCCCATAGTTTATCTGGAGTTTACCCAGTTTTTCATGTTTCGGAAGTATCATGCCGACCTATCCCACATGTTGGACTTTAGTACTATTCAGTTAGATGAGAGTTCGGGCTATGAGGAGGAGCAAGTTGCCATTGTTGATAGGCAGGATCGCTAGTTGAGGTCCAAGAGGATTTCTGCGGTGAGAGTCCAGTGGGGGGGGGGGGTGACCTTGGAGTCCGAGGAGGACATGCGGAGCAGATATCCCCACTTATTCAGTAGTCCAAGTACCTTTTTATGTCTGTTCGAGGACAAACGTTTTTTTAAGAGTTGGAGAAAGTAACGACCCAACTGGTCGTTTTGCCTTTTTAAACCCCGTTCCCTTAAATAAAACTTTCCGCGCTTTCTTTAGCTAATTTATAACTTGCGAGGACGGTTGGTTCGGGAGTTGGAAGAGTTTTTGAATGAAGAATGTCCAATTGTTTCTTTAGGATTCTCTTAAAAGACCAAGTTTGACTTTGGTAAACTTTTTGGGAAAACAGACACGGATTCATGATTTGACGATACCAATTTCAAATTCCTGTCTATTGGATCACATTTTCCAGTTCCTTGTTTGTTGCTAGAAGCTCAGAAGTTTACTAGGTGATTTTGGTGAAGTTCTGGTGCTATTGAAAGTGTACAGTGATGCTGGGTTCATGTTATTTATCCTGATGCTGTGTTTGGCTAATTATATTAGTCTCTCTTGGTTTTAAAAGATCATTTTCTACTCCAGATTCATTCCTGGTTTGAAGCTGAGTGATTGTTGTTGTGTGTTGCCTGTTGTTATTGCTAATTTCTTCTCCTTCTCACTACATTCTGCTCTCCAGGTACACAGCTGTATATTCAATGACTATGAGCTAAACGTGCTGAAATGAGTTTGTGAATGAAGCTATTGTAATAGTTGAATTCTATTTCAGTTTGTTCCCAGATCCGTGCATTCAGTTTTAGCTCAGGGATATTGTTTAAGGTTCGTTGTTTGGATGTTAATTGGACTATGGACTGTCGTGAAAGTGTTAGTGGTAGTTAGTGTTGCAGTAGTTGACTCATATATGACAAGTACTGGTGCTCGTTCCCCTCACCTTTTGCTTTTGATCCCCCGTTGACAATACAAACACTACTATCTACCTTATATTTTCCCCCTTTTGGCATCATTTAAAAATACACAAGCAGGAAAACAACATAAAAAAGTCTAACACAGCCAACTCATGCCACATATGTGCACACAACATGACAGAAAAGAGAATCCAGAGGAAAACATCATTGTACAGGAAAAAATAGGAGTTGTTTCATTGATATTAACAATAGACTGAGCAAAATAGGAGCAGTAATGGTGAAATCCAGCATGCCATCAGCAAAAAGACAAACAAAAATAGAAACAACATCTATTAAAAATCATAACAGAAGACATTGGTACTAGGAGGTATCTAAGAAGCACTAGAAGAGGAAGACTAGGAAAGAGAAACAACAAAGGTTTTGAGAACCAGGTCCAGTCGAGCATTTGCAGACAACTATTCTTCAAGCAATTTTGCGCGAAGTTTATCATTTTCCTTTGTTAGGCGGGCTACTTCTTCATTAACGGAACTGGGTCCTTTAACTGCTTGACTGAGCTGAGTTTCCAGTATGGCATTCTGAGCCGTCAAACTTCTGATCTCTTTAGAAGCTACATTTTGAGCATTGATCGGCTGAGAAATGGTCGAGATGCTTCCACCGATCCTTTCTACACACTCACATTATTCCAGAGTGGTTTTAGAGAAGGTTTGCTTGCATGTGCCCACTCTGGGATTACCCAAGGGGACCTTGTAAAATTTAAACACTTGAGTGAGGAGAAAGCCATATGGTAGCCCATGACTCCCACCTTTAAAGTTTTCCACCTTTTGCATATGATCTATCATGATTGATGGCAGATTGATTGGGACGAACTCATCAAGAGCCTCCATTAAGACCATATCAGATTTTGTAGCAATATACCTCCTCTCTAAGCGAGGTAACAACACCTTATTAACCAGTTCAAAGAGAAGCTGATACTCGTGAAGTAATACCTTCTTATGCACCTGTTCCCCTTGATGAATAGCTTGCTCTTTCATGATAGCTCTCCTAAAGTTGACACCACAAATACCTTTGACCGAGGGCATTCCTTCACATGGAATTTGGAGAACCTTCCCCAATGCAGAAGCGTCAAGTACAATGTCTACTCCATTTACTAGAACACAAATTTGATCCCCCTCAACAGTGAAGAGAGATGCATAGAAATTTTCTACCGCATCTTCGTATACCAAAGGCATGCTCCCCTGAAATAAGTGCTCTCATTGCTGAAATTCCACTATCTCGAGAATTTGTCTCATACTAGCCATCTCAGAAATTGCTGGGTTAAATGTACGACCCCACAAGACTTTATGAGTTCTTAATCTCTCCTGCCAAAGACCATTGTCACTGGGCATGGTCTTCAGAGAACCAGGTTCCCTTATAGTTTCCCGTTTTCATTTTCTAGATAGACTTTCCTTTCAAACTTACTAGCCCCACAGTATTATCTTCAAACATAGCTTGCTCAACTGGACTCTTCTTAGACTTGATGCTGCCCTTCACCGATGCACCATTTTTTTTCTCAATAACTTCATCAGAAGCTTCATCCTCAGACTTTTGGGCTTTTATATATTGTTACACTAAGGAACTGGGTTCCTTTAGAGCATTTTTGTCAACCCCACCTACTGGAACGCTCTTGTCATTAACAAATTCCCCTTGATTCATCAACCTCTTTTTCCTTGTCTTAACACTCCTCCTACTTTTATGCAATGTAGACTCGAAGCCCTCTTTCTGCTGCAACCTGATAGTGGATGACTTGGAAGAGGATTAAGAGATTAGGATGATCAAGAGGTACAAGAGTGGGTTTACCTGGAAGAGAATTAGTTTTTTCAGCATGTTTTTCTGGGACAGATTCATGACCCAAAGACTCGAAGAGTACTATGGTTCTTTTATCGCCTAGGGATGGAGTTTCTTCCCCCTAATAATTAGACAAGAGATATTCTCCTTCATTCATCAGACTCTCAGCAATGATAGCCGTGATGTTATGCACTGCTTCCTTTTCTAGTGACTCTATGAGAGCCACTGAGTCCAAAATGGAGGAGTTTAGATACTGATCAGGATCATCCTCAGAGACCTCTGACACCTGAGAGGTAACACCTCATGAGTGTTCTTTGATGAGATAATAGGAATGAGGAGACATAGGGTTTTCAATACATGGAAGGGAAACTAGCTTTGACAGAAAAGGAAAAAATTATAGGAAATAAGGAGGAACCAGGTGTGGATACAGTAGTATTGGAAAGAGTGGAATAGTGAATTTCTAGGGAAGTGGGAGAGGTGTTAATGGTGGGAGAAGGAAGTGATCTTTCGATTGCTGTTATAGGAGTATTTGGTAGGTAAGTAAAGTGAGAGAGAAGTGAATAGAGGATCACAGAGATACAAAAGAGATGAAGGTTCATGACTTGCAATGAGAGAGAAATAGAGTTTTATGGGAAGAAGGGCTAATGATGAGAAGAAAGAGAAACGGGTTCTGAACAGTCCTGAAAATAATGGTAGGTTTGTGGGAAAACATTATCATGCAAAATGGATGAAGGGATTTGAAAGACAAGACATGATATGCAGAATTTGAAAAGTCGAATGATGTGGCAGTTGAGTTAATTTTGTTAGCCTTTTTGAGAAAGCATGCAAGACAAACACATTACTACTAACCTGTGGTACAGGAACCTGATGCCTGAATAATTTAAAAAAAAGGGTTTTAGCAGCTCTTCTTTTGCAATTCATAATTGTACTTTTAGCTTCTATGATCGACATGTGTGTTTACCTGCAACGGTATCGATGTGAGTTACGCTTGGCCAAAAAACACTTTAGCTATTTTTACCTGAAGGTGATTTTCATAGCGGAGAATCAGGTTCTCTATTGGACTTTAATAACCCCAGCTTCCCCTTGCTTCGTCTAAAATGTTCCCTACTCGAATACTTGATGAAGATATCTAGAATTTGGTCTTCTGTGCTCAATGTGCTTGGTCCTCTTATTTTGAACTGGATTCTTGATTAAGTTGAGTGCACCGGTGATGTCACATAGAAGAAGCATACCATCAGTAAATACCCCAAAATCTTCCAGTTGCTGCTTAATTCATAGGGGTTGAGCACAACAGGATGCTGCTGCTTCATATTCTGCTTTATTTTTTGAAGGCGTTGAGTTTTGCTTCCTTGTGCCCCTAAGAGATGAGACATGATCATGGAAAGTGAGCCATTCCAAAAGTGTTTTTCCTGTCTACAAGATAACTTGCAAAGTTAGCATCAGCATACCCAATAAGATTAAAACTGTCACTTGAGGGGTAATACAGGACCAAGTTCTGTGTTCCTTTAAGGTATCTCAAACTTCTTTTGGCAGCCTTCAAGTAAGATTCCTTGGGATTTGATTTTGGATTCTATTCTGGAATGGAAATACATAAGGGACTAGGGAATTTTTGGATTTTGATTCTTGTCTAAATAAAAAATGAAAGGGAGTGATTATGTTATCAAGTAGATGGGAGCTTTTGTGTTTCCAGTTTGGGACTGAAGTTTGATTGGTAGAGGAACTATGTAAGTTAAATAGATTTCCCTGCACTCCTTGTTTTGTTCCTTGTGGAGTGCCTTGCACTGCATCTCCAACTCTTTCTTCAGCTTCAGTGGTAGTAATTGAAGTACTGAGTTCCTCTTGAGAAGTGGAAGAAGATGTTGCTCTTCACATGTTTCCTTCATCTGACTCATCATGTCAGCCTTCCCATTTGAAATATCAAATATTTCCTAGGGACCAAAAGTGGTTCATTATCTTGATCATCATTGTTTCCAATCTTGTTGTGTACGGCAAAATCGGAGGGTCTAATTTCTCGTCATTAAGGCATTTCGGAAGATCATCTCGAAGCCTCAAGGCTGCAAAGTCACAGTCGAGCCTTCTCCTTCAAGGCTGGTCGAATCCCGGCCTAGAGGCAATATTGGCCGAGTCTAGGGTAAAAACGGGGAGTTCCCAAGAACACGGTTAAGTCTGACAAAGCCTAACCGACCTACTTGAACCCGAATCGGGGTGTCATGTCTAGTTGTCCCATCTCCATATATTTACAATTAATGTATTTTGTACTGTGTAGGAATTCCCCTTCTATATAAAAGGGGTTCTTATCATTTTGTAATGACGGTTGCTCCAACTACTTAACACGAAATATATAAGAACTCTCTCTCTCTCTCTCTCTCTCTCTCTCTCTCTCTCTCTTTTATCTCTAACATACTCTCCCGATATTATTGCTCTTATTTATTATCGTCATACTTGTTCTTCATTTATTGCTTATCTTATTTCATAACTGTTAGCCCTACCCCGATTGGCTATGATAGCTTGAGCCCGAGCCCTAGAATCGACCTCGAGGCACCAAATCGACAAGTTCAAGGCCCTGAATAGCTAACCTATCGGTTTTATTATAGCTTACTCCTTAACTTTATTTTGTCTCTAAGTCTCATGTATCTAGCATCAACTACTTAACAACTAGAATAAAAATAGATCACGTATTTTTAGAGTCCCATCAATAAATTTAATTATCATTACCATTTTCATGGTAAATAGTTTGGCACCCACCGTGGGGCTAAAAATAATAGTGATTATTTTCTTGATAGTTTCATTACAAAACACAAGTTATCTTTCACACTTTTTCTTGTCCAAGATCTTCGATTTCAGGTCAAAATGTCTGGCTCAGTAAACAGGGTTGAAAATGATAACCTTGAAAACCACGGAGAAAACAGTGTGGTTGTTCCAATTGCTGGTGCGCGACCACGAAACCTCGAGAACGCACCAGGACCGATTCCAGCGCACGCGGGTTCATGCAATGCACAATGGGTCGATGAAAGCTCATGCACCAATAGAAGCGTACACCAAGAAGACCGACAAGGAGCTCAGAAAACCCCAACCAGGGAAGAACGGGAGGTTAGCCTCCATGTTATTTTTGAAATGTTGCAGGCATAGCAGCTAGCTATCACTTAGCTGCAAAGCCACCCAAAAACTCCTAGCACAGTAGCACCGAGAATAGTTCCCCCGGCCGAATAGGCACCGGAGAGATCGAGCAATAATGGATCAATAGACGATCCTGCCATCGTAAAAATGCTCGAGAACCTCAACAAAAGGATCGAATATGGCAAGAAAATGATAGCAACCAATGACAAGAAGGTCAAAACCTACTACTCCAGGGTCGACCAAATCCCAGGCGCACCTCTGGTCCTAAAGGTGTATATTCAAAGACGTTTGTGCAACGGCCATTCCCAAAGGAAGTGGCTCCGAAACCCATTCCAAAGAACTTTAAAATGTCAGAACTCCAAAAGTACAACGGGACCTCAGATCCCAATGAGCACGTCACTGCCTATACGTGCACAGTAAAGGGCAGCCATATAAAAAATGACGAGATCGAGTCCGTCTTACTATAGAAATTTGGGGAAACACTCTAGAAGAGGGCAATTATGTGGTATCACAACCTAGATCCCAACTCCATAGACTCATTTGACATGTTGGCAGATTCCTTCATAAAGGAACACGCCGGTGCCATCAAAGTAGCAACGAGGAAATCTGACGTGTTCAAGATCAAGCAGAAGGAGAATGAAATGCTGCGAGAGTTTGTATCTCGCTTCCAAACGGAATGAATGGAACTACCACCGGTCTTCGACGACTGGGTAGTGCAGGCCTTCACTCAAGTCCTAAATGAGCGGAGCTCAGCGGCTTCAAGGCAGCTAAAAGAGAATCTGGTCGAGTATCCCACCGTGACCTGGTCAGACATTCACAACCAATACCAGTCGAAAATCAGAGTCAAGGATGACCAGCTGGGAGCCCTCTCGGGCTCAATATACCCGAGTAGGCTTCCAGCAAAGGATCCAAAGCCAAGTAAGGAAAGATATCAGCCATACACCAAAGATAGAAGGAATGCCCCGAGGCACAACCTACCTTGCAATGATCGACTAATGAACTGGGGATAGAATCCTTGGGGACTCATCAATAGAGTCGGATTCGATAGAAACACGGGGCCAATTGAAGTACATCGCTTATCAGAATACAACTTCAACATTGAGATATTAGACATCGTGTTCGCCATCAGCAAAATCAGAGACACCAGATGGCCTAGGCATATACAGTCGGATCATTCCCAAAAGAATCATAACTTAGTATGCGAATTTCACAAAATGCATGGCCATAGGATCGAGGATTGTCACCAGCTCCGAGAGAAAGTAGCCAGTCTACTCAGTAAAAGTCACCTTAGAGAATTCTTGAGCGACTGGGCTAAAAACTAATTCTGGGAAAGAGAGGCAGCCAAGAAGAACGAAACGAACGAGCCACATGATCTTGGGAGGCATCGACGCTCCTCAAGAACCCGTGATGAGAAGGACAAAAACATCCATCACCAGAGAAAAGTGAATTCGGGGATACGTACCTGAAGATGCCCTCACATTCAGCGAAGAGGACTCCAAGACCTTGTCTCAACCTTATAATGACTCACTAGTAATCTCTTTCCTCATGAATACATTTCAAATAAAATGTGTACTCGTGGATCCGGGTAGCTTGGCCAACATTATCAGGTCGAGGGTAATAGAGCAGCTCAGACTACTAGACCAGATCGTGCCTTCCACTTGAGTCCTCAACAGATTCAACATGGCAAGTGAAACGACGTAAGGAGAAATCACCCTCTCAGTTAGCATGGCCGGCACGCCCCAAAGTGTCAAAATTCATGTCATCGAAGGAGACATGAGGTACAACGCCTTGTTCAGAAAACTGTGGATACACTGCATGAGAGCATTACCATCCACCCTCCACCAAATGATGAAATTCCCAACAAAGGATGGGATTAAAACTGTCTATGGGGAACAACACGCGGCAAGGGAAATGTTCGTGGTGCAAGACGTGGCACCGACACCAATACCTTCACCCTCAAAAAAGCCAAAGGGTAATAAAAATACATCTTCGGCTAAGCCTGATTAAACATAACATAGGACTGTAACGTGTCCTTTATTACAAGCAACATGGACATATCAAACCTCAGAACATCACCGGCACATCCACGATATGGTATAACCATCTCCCTTTTCATTTTATATTTTATACTAACATTTATGTAGGCGCCCGATCGAAACGGTCAAAACGACAACCCAGACTAAAAACCTCAATGTTTTAAAGCATCCGTTGCACTCTTTTCCTTTGGCCGAGTTTTTTCCCAAAGAGGGTTTTAGCGATAAGGTTTTTAACGAGGCAATGCTTATATGCTACCTAAGGAAGACCCAAAAAGTGTTAAAGTCTTTTTTTGCAATCAACCTCGAACATTGGAGGGTATCCCCCCAGGAAGGCCATCCACTCGAAAGAACCAAGAAACTCCAAATGGGGTCCTAGTAAGAGAATGATGTAGCGGGACAAAGGGTCGAACGAGCCGTGTGCTCATAGCTGGGTCCCCCGATGGCAAAATATGTACACTTGTACCAAGTAATCAAAGAATACCTTTTTTCAAAACATCTAGTACTCCAAAGGAAACTCAACATTTTTGCCAAAACGATTCCTTCATAAAAACCGTCCAGAATACTCAGAGACTGGCATCAATGATTCGACATCCGCATGACCTCAGGGTCGAGACTCCAAACTCACAAGCCCTCAACGAGGCAGCATGAAAATCACAAAACATCTACAAGGCCAAAAGCGCCCTAAACACTCGGAGACTGGCGTCAAAAACTCAAAAAATGCATGACCTCAAGGTTGGAATCTCCAAAATCGTAAGCCCTCAATGAGGCAATATCAAGCTCACAAGTAATGGCTCCCGAGCCAGAACAATATCGATGACTCGATGACTGTCGCCAATTGCCATTTATTAAAAAACCCGAGGCCATAAGACCCTGAGCGGGTAGACTTGGTCTCGTAAGACCTACACAAGGTAACAACAAATCTGTAAGTCCTCAAGCAAGGCATGAACCATACTTGTACCAAGTATCTAAAAATTGTAATACCTCAAACAAGGCATGAACCATACTTGTACCAAGTATCTAAAAACTGTAAGACCTCAAAGGCATGAAAATTTTGTAAGACCTTACTACAGGCATAAATTTAATCTCGAAGATTAGGCTATACATCAAATTTATAATATCCCATTAAAGGCATACCCTCGATATAGACACCTAAACTACTACACTCAGGACCAAAATGGCTCTGGCCAAGCACAAATGACTACGGTCATACAGTTGTACCAGCTAAAATAATGCGACTCAGGGATACCCAACCGTCGCTACAAAATCACAGGCCATTACTTCGAATTTACTTCAAAAAGAACTAGTTAAAATAGGCTACCCTTGACATAGGCAAAAGAGCTTCGACCATATCAGCTCCAAATCACAGGCTTAGATCTACTCAGCCTTTGAGCCAAACCTCTCGAGGTGATCGAACATTGCCGCATATAACTCGAAATCGAGGTTCTTCCCGAACCGACGATGGGTCAGGCAAAATTACTTCAAAAGTCCTTAACGGGGGAAAAATAAAGCCAATAAAAGGTCACTTCGACCTAAAGCGTAAGAGGCATTGTCGCCAGTTCACGTAAAAGGCCGTATCGGCCCAAAGCGTAAGAGCCATTGTCGCCAGCTCATCTAAAAATAGATGGTGAATTGAGCTCGAGTCATAACCTAATTTGGAGACAGAACCCAAAATAGTTAACTACATATGCGTAAGGGTAAAGCGTAAGAGCCATTGTCGCCATCCTAATAAGCCTCAGGACACATAAAAGATCGCTTCGATCAAAGGCGTAAGAGCCATGGTCGCCAACCCATGCAAATATAAAAGCTTGAGGGACAAATGAGCTCGAGTCGAAGCCCGACTCAGAGACTAAAACCAAAACCATTGAGCAAAAGCATAAGAGCTCAAACGCCAGCTTATACTAAAGGTCGCATCAACCAAGCGCGTAAGAGCCCCGGGGCCAGCCTAATGAGCCTTAGGGCCATGTCACGAATCTAAGGATTCTCACCGACTCTAAGACCAGTTCACCTGGCCAGATTCAATAAAGAAAATGGTACAAAATAAGTAAAGCCACAAGGTTTTCTTTTATACACATATGCGAAAAAACACATTCTCCAAACATGCTCTGAAAATGTCTATACCCTACCCCTTGGAGCTATGGCCTACCGACCTCATCTTCATTCTCCTCAGTATTGGACAGGAGTAACCGGGCATCACGCTCGTCCACCCTCGCTTGCGCAAACTCTTCCGAGAGGACAAAACCCCTGGCGCGGATCTCCTCGAGAATATTTCTTCGAGACTTGCAACGAGCATATTCTTTGATATTTTCTTCGCGATCGAGGACCATTCTCAACTCAGCTTAAGCATCAGCAGTGTCCTTTAAATAAATAGACATCTCCTTATTAGCCTTAGCTTGGCTCACCAATGCTCCAGTTCGGGCGTCAACGATCTCAGCCTTGACCTTCGAAAGTTCGGATTCGAGCTTCGTGATCATATCCGATTGAACCAAAGCATTATCACAAAGTTGAACCTCGAAGGCAGGAACTTTAGCCAAGGCACCCTTCTCCTCTAAAGCCTGAACCTCTGCCCAAACTCTTAGTTTATCAAATCATTCTTGACTAGATTGGCTTCATCCCGAAGACGTTCCAGGGCTTCAGTCTTTTCTGCAACTGGGATAGATGAAGTGTTAGCCTCAGACACTAAAAGGCAAAACACACACACTCACCTAGGACAAAAAATTACCTGCTCCATCAAGTAGCTCTCGTGATTCAAGCTTCGGCATGCCTCATATTGCAAGTGTGCCAACTCGACTTCATTTTCCTTGTAAAGGAGCCTAAGGGATCTATCCTCATCTAGAGCTTTATGGAGCCTAACCACATGACAGAACAACTCAGACCTAAGCCTATCAAAGGCCTGCAAGAGAAAACTTAATAAGGAAAGAAAGAAGCAGGATTCAAAAGACCTATGTCGAAATTCACTGCAAAGTGAAGCCGTCGGACTTCCTCGAAGGACGAGCGCACGTATATTAATATAACACCCTCAGCCCTAAAAGACTCGACTCCGATCGAGGTGCGGTCGCTCGGAGAAACCGCCTTTCTAGAATCAGGAACTACGGGCACAGTAGGCTCGGATGATATTCTCGTCTCGAAGCCTCGGCCCCATTTTGCCTCGCTTTGAGCATAATCGCCCTACGAAGATATATCCCGCTTATTACTGCAGTTCTTTAGCCCGGGAGCTAGCAACCCCTCTCCATCTCCAGAGGAGCATGGCCTTGCCTCAGAAGGTTCTCCGATACCTACGACAACATGATTTATATGCAAAAAGGAAAAATATCTCTCCAAATGAACGGAGGGAAAGGAAAAAGTAGTAAAAACACGCATTGAGATGCTTTGCTTCCCATCTGCCCCGAGACGAAGTTTGCCATTTACGCTCCTTGAAACTCAAGTGGGTCACCAACTTCCAAACCCAACTGGGCAGATCGAGAACGTCGGTCGGCTCCTACGAGTCCGCTACAAAAAAAGGAAAAAATGCAGTTACAATGCTAGCCTTCACCATAAACAAATTTGAGAAGGTATAGTATGTACCACTTACGAGTGTAGTTCCATCCCTCGGGGAATGGCATAAGTTCCACAGAGGTAACGTCAGCAGTCCGGACCCGAACGAACCGACTAATCTACTCCCGATCTCTATCTTCCTCATCGTCAACAACAAAGGGTGTGGTCGACCGGCACTATAAGGTTAGCGGACCTCAGTGATGAAAAGGCTGGCACAGCCTAATGAGATGACTGAGCGTGAATTCGAGCCCCGCCTTCTCCGCAAAGAACCTCATCATCAACACTATTCACCAAAACGATGGGTGGATCTGCTCCAAGGTAACCTGATACTTCAAGAAGAAGTCTATCATGACTCTATCAAGGGGACCCAACGTAAAAAGATATGTATATACATTCAGGAATCCATCGGTAGGATCCGTGATGCCTTCACCAGGGGAAAGTATCTGTAGTGCTACCTTCTCCCCTCATCCGTAGTCTCTTCTCACTAACAAGGGGTGATCATCTCCTATCGAAGAAGTAATCTTCAAAGTAGAACCTCGTTGATCCTGAGCACCGGGAGCAGAACTCTCCCCTCCCTACCGGATAGTCCCCGAGGTAGCAACCATGGCTATGGAGAGACTAGAAAAGTGAAGCAGAAACCTACGCCAACACTTTAGTGCTAAGGTAATAAAGGGCTCAACACCGAAACAGAAGGATAACTACTCAAAATGGTGGGGTATCCAAAAAAGAAGATGCAGCCCTACATATGAAGAAACATTGATGGTCCGTATACCTAAGAAGCCAGTAGATTCGCCGCAAGTCTCGAGGTGGTACCCGAACTCGAGGATCTCTATCAGAAGAAAACTTGGCTTTAAGAAGTCGATGACATCTCCAGTCTCGAGGTGGTACCTGACCCCAAGGACTTTCATAAAAAGAAAACTAGGCTTTAAGAAGCCGACAATATCTCTAGTCCCGAGGTGGCACCCGATATCGAGGACCTGCATCAAAAGAAAATTATGCTTTAATAAGACAACGGCGTCTCTATTCCCGAGGTGGTACCCGACCTCAGAGATCTCCGCCAAAAAATGAATTACGCTCCGAGAAACCTCTAATATCATTACAAGATCAGAGACAATACCCGGTTTCGAAGGCTTATCCCAAGAAGGAAAATGAGCTTTTCAAGCTCCGTCCATAAGGGTTCAACCTCAGGATATCGCCTAAATCTGGGCAGTCCCTCATCTGGGACCTATCTACTATGCCTTAAGATTATTTACACTAAGTTCAAAGCAATTCTCTAGGTGGTCTGGATTCGAACGAACCTACACTCGGGGACTACCCTCAAAGGTAGTCCCTGTCCATGGAGCCTAAGTGATAAATCACAATTTCAAGGCCCTAAGCATTACTCTCATTTGACACAAAGTAAAGGTCCCAGCGGCCCGAGTCTATCGGACCAATACAAGCTTGGTCCGAGGAACAACAGAAGGTTTCGAGAGGTGTCGCTTTATCAACTGAAGGAAAAAAAGAATACTCCCACCCGGATTAGATATTGGTAACAGCAGATAGAGTCATGAATACAGAATCTCCCTAAACGCAAAGAAATATAGCAAACATCAAAGATAAAAGTCGAGGAAACATCTTTGTATTCATAAACATTTGATTACAATAGCCCGCGAGGGGTCCTTACATATGGTTACAAAAGCCCACAAGGGGTCCTTACATAGAAACAAAGAAGTAAAGGGGTACACACCTATAATAAAGCCTACGAGCCTAATCTACTCTCGAAGGTTCATCTCCGGTAGTAGAATCTCCGACCGCCACTCCTCTAGGTTCCCAACTCGATCCCATGGAATAATATCTCCGAGGGAGAAGATGAAGAAGAGAAAAGGGGGAGGACGCAGAACAGGAAAAACAAAGAGACATAGCCCGCTGAAGCCAAAGGTTAAAGATTCGGTGGGCACCAACCCCGCTTGCACGACCGCTCTGAGTCCACATTATGGGGCGTCGAGTTGTGCAAGCTCAGCGTCCGGTTATGCCATTTTATCCCATGGGAAAAAACCCAAGGGATGAAGTGCCATACCAGGACAGGGTAAGAGAGTGAGCAGCGGTGTATAGTCCGAACACTCTCCCGAGCAGCGGTGTAGAGTCCAAACATCCTTCTAGATCGGAAGAAGTCGTCCGCCCTTGGATCATAACCTCGAGCCAATAACGACAACAGTAACAGGCGTAATAACAATAACAAAAGCGACAAGATGGTATAATCTCGCTCGACAAGGGGAAGATCAGGTAGAAGGCCATCACACAACTGATGAAAATGCTGCCATACCACTTTAGAGTCGTGAACCCCAAACGTGGTGGCTAGCAATGGAGAAAGATACTGAGAAGAAAAGGATAAATAAATGGAGAAAGGCACTTAGATAAAGAGATAGTGCCGAAATACCCCCATTTATAGGGGGTTATGAAATGATCATCAATGCCTTTGAAAGACGGATCGACAGACACAATCAATGCGTTCTTTAAAATTGAATTGACGGCGAATCTGCCACTTTGAAGAATGGGAATCGACAGTGCATTGAATGATGCCGAAAAGACAAGTCCATGGGATATAACTGGTTAGTGTGAAGGCTTATGTCACAGGTTGCGTCATTAGTATGGCATCATTGTGGGATGCCCAAAGAGTTGGACATCAAAATTGTTTCCCATCACTTCTGTCACGCCCCAAAATCCGAGGAGCGCGACCGGCGCTCAACCGAGTAAACCCGAATGAGCAAGCCTGTTAAGTTTCATTCTACCCAAACTAATTCATGAATAAATAGGAGATGGACTCCATTAGTCATACTTTATAAATATTTCTTTAGCAACTTCCATTTTTGTTTTCATTAACCATTTAAAACACAATATCCAAAATGTGAAAATTTTTATGGATGTGGAGGAAAACATATTTTCCAAATACCAGTATTGCAAATTTCATTTCCTAATACCAAACACCACCCACAACCTGTCTACGTAGTCTTTAAATATAACTGAAGAATAATATGAAAATGCCAGCAACAAGGCTCCGGCTATACCTCTAATTACAAAGTACATGATAAACAATCGTACAGAACCCTGAAATGAAGTGGGGCTCGCCAAATCAGCTGAAAGGAATATGCGTCACTGGCTGCGACCAACACTGCCTGCTATGGAACCACCTACAATCATAACATGAATGTAGCGCCCCCGGCAAAAGGGACGTTAGCACCATTGAATAGCACTGGTATATATAACTAAACACCAGCTAATTAGAAAGAACTATCAAACAAGAATAAAGAAATCACAAGTGAACCTTAAACACTTTAAATGATCACAACATTGTCAAATAAAAGGGATCACATAGCTTTTACATAATTCCATACCTTTAGGTTGTGTTCCATAGCCCGTCATAGGGTTCACATATCATATTATGCACCTATGCATTTCATAGCCCGTCCGTAGGGTTCACATATCATATTATACACCTATGCGTTTCATAGCCTGTCCATAGGTTCCACATTTTATATTATACCCCTATGCGTTTCATAGCCCGTCCATAGGGTTCACATATCATATTATACACCTATGCGTTTCATAGCCCGTCCATAGGTTCCACATTTTATATTATACCCCTATGTATTTCATAGCCCGTCCATAGGGTTCACATATCATATTATACACCTATGCGTTTCATAGCCCGTCCATAGGTTCACATATCAATTAATCGGCACAGGGGGCCACAATCATTACAGCATACTTGGCACTAGGCCACATTTCATAACTCAATCTCTTATTTCCCACATTTCACATCATTTCCACATATTTCACGTCAATATCAATTTCAACAAGCAATCCATTTAATTCAAGATGTCAAGTACACATGAGAGAAACCATGAATCCTCGACATATACAATATCTTAGAAATCATACACCTCAAGTTCATTATCAATGGAACTTCAAACATAAGGGTTCTTCCAAAAAAAAGAGGGGACACACCAAACCATAATAGAAATATACATCAAGTCATAAACAAGCAATTACATCCATCATTGTTGAATTACTCCTTTTCAATCACGATAATATACAATTTAAACATCGGTGTATGTAACAACTCGGATCACATTGGGGGTACTTATAAGGCAAATCATTATCTCGAGCAACCATCTATGGGCATAAATTGAGTACAAGCCTTTAGGCCACTTTATTGTTGTAGTCATTTATGGAAAGTGAAGTCAAGACTCATTTTATAATCTATTTCACATTTTCTCATGTCATAGGCGTCACCAAGTACAATTACAATTCAAGTTCTTGGCACATTGGCCATACTCTATTTCACATCAATTTATTTCAAACATATTTATACATAAAGGATTTCACATAGTTTGGCTTAACAATCTCAATTTCAATCTTGATTTAAGGTCTTAGCATTTCAATACATAATTCATATTGTTTGCCCCTTTCAAGGTATTAAGATAGCACGTTAATCCTGTTGAGACACATCCTTCATGCATATAAGGTTACAACACCAATTCATGAAAAATAATAATCGACACAACAATTTAACTTTAATCTTACCATATTCACACAACATCGATGAAGCTCGATTTCTAAAAGACGGGGGTTTAGCGATACATACCTTGTTTAAGATTTTCTTAAGTTACTACGACGTTCCAGAAATTCTAGCAATCCCAATCTACCTTGAAACATAGCAAAATTGAACACAAATTAGGAAGGTATTCATGATTTCAGCTCATTTGAGCATTCTATCAAACACTAGTTGAGCATCTTGATTTCAAATCACTTTTATTAGATTTCCTTCATTCTTATTTATGATCAACAATCTTCCCACAAACCTAATTTGTACATGCATGTATACATAATACTATTACACCCAAGAATCATACCCCAATAACCCATCTCACAATCTCTACAATGCCAACACAACCTAGGTTAGGCCCTTATGGCTTTCAATCATCCTTCCATGAGTTCTAATGTATTTATCATACATAAATAATCACCATAGAGTAGTTGGAGATGATAGACATACCTCTTGTAGTAAGAATTTTAAGAATCCCCACTTGTGGTGTTCTTGATAAATTCAAGGATTTTAATGGGAATCTATGGATTTTCAAGATCAATCCATGTTAATATAAGTGTTTAGGAGTAGTAATCAACTCAAAATACTCCAAAAATCTTACCTTGGATAATAGAAATGAAGAGTGGGACGAATTCCTCTTGAGAGAGCAAGCCCTTGCTCCAAAAATGACTTCGGAGCCCTCTATACCCGGTCTTGGGGTATTTAGAAGCCTTCCACTAGAACGGTCGTGCACCTGGGCGCGCTAATATGCACGTCCAAAATTAGAATACTTCTTAATATGCGCGTCCACTAGCGCAATCGCGCACGTGGGCGTGCTAGTGACACATGCCCAGTAAAATGGTCATAACTTTTTGTATACACCTCCAAATGACGAACGGTTTATTGCGTTGGAAACTAGACTCAAAGGGATTTAATTTAATAGGTTTTTCATCACACAAATCCATATATAACTGGAGATATGATCGTTCAAAGTAAGGTCTTGTGCGCACTCATTTACAACTTTCGTCTAATATGAAATTTTCCAACTTGGCCTAGACTTAGGCCTCTCCTTAGACCCAAATTCACTTATAATAAGACTTATACACTTATTATCATATCCAATTGATATCCATCATATCATAAATCCTCATTTGCACACGAAATAATATAATTAAGCCTACCTTGGTACGACGAAATATTAAATTACTCGAAAAAAAATTCCGGGGCCTTACAGCTTCATTCTAGGAAACACGGAGACTGTCTGTATACGGCAAAATCGGAGGGTCCAATTTCTCATCACTAAGGCATTTCGGAAGATCATCTCGAAGCCTCGAGGCTGCAATGCCACGATCGAGCCTCCTCTCTCGAGGCTCATCGATGCTCGGCCTAGAGGTAATATTGGCCGAGGCTAGGGTAAAAACATGGAGTTCCCAAGACACACGGCTAAGTCTGACAAAGCCTAGCTGGCCTACTTGAACCCGAATCGGGGTGTCATGTCTAGTTGTCCCATCTTCATATCTTTACAATTGGTGTATTTTGTAATGTGTATGGATTCCCCTTCTATATATGGTTGCTCCAACTACTTTACACGAAATATATAAGAATTCTCTCTCTTTTCTCTCTAACATACTCTCCCGATATTATTGCTCTTATTTATTATCGTCATACTTGTTCTTCATTTATTGCTTATCATTTGCCATAAAGAGCCTCCCTTAATTATTTCATAATTGTTAGCCCTAACCTGATTGCCCACGATAGCTCGAGCCCAAGCCCTGGAATCGACCTCGAGGCCCTAAATTGACAAGATCGAGGCTCCGAGTAACTAACCTATCGGCTTGATTATATCTTCCTCCTTAACTTTATTTTGTCTCTAAGTCTCACGTATCTAGCATCAACTGCTTAACAACTAGCATAAAAATAGATCACGTATTTTTAGAGTCTCATCAATAAATTTAATTGTCATTACTATTTTTAGGGTAAATACTGGTCCTTCCCGTTATTAAGAACATAGAATTTTAATTCAAAGGTTCTCAGATGAGTTGTCCTTGGTTTTGTTCCATTGATCAGATCATAGGGCATTTTGTTTAGGAGGGACCTGATTATACACCTGTTCAACAAGTAGTAAACAGTGTTTATTGCTTCTGCCCAGAAATTATTGGCGATTCCACTGTTAATGAGCATTGTCCGTGCATGTCTTCCAGATTTCTGTTCTTTCTTTCAACAACACCATTTTGTTGTGGAGTCCTTGGTTCTAAGAAGTTGTGAGTGATCCCATTTTCGTTACAAATTCATCAAATTTGGGAATTGTCAAATTCTGTCCCGTGGTCAGATCTGATGCATGCTACCTTCAATTTCATCTTCACTTGGATATTCTTGACAGAGGCCACAAATACCTCGAAAGTCTCATCCTTTGTTCCAAGAAACAGTGTCTAGGCGAATCTTGAATTTGGCAGACCAGGAACCAGGTCATTTTGAATCAATTCATTCAAAATTAAGAGCCTTGAGTGTTCCAATCATTTATGCCAAGGTTTTGCATCATAATTGTGAGCACGTGATTTTTGCCCCACACGAACTAATCCCAAAGGAATCAAAACAAAAATTGTCAATTTTATTGTGTGCATTTTTTTTGAATTTTCATAATATTTTATGTCGTCATTTGCTTGTGTCCGTACATGTTTATATGTTTAAATTAATAGAAAATACAAAATATATTGTAATTGTATTTTACAAATTAATAGATATTTTTGAGTTAGTTAATAACTAAATGTTTTAGAAAAATGAAAAAAGAAAATCATAAAAAAATGTATTTCGCATTTTTAGAGTTTAAAGTCAAATTGTGTGATTTCTCTTTTAAAATTGGTATTTAATTGTGTATGATAATTATTAATTGGAACAAAGTAGTATTTTAAGTTGATTGGGATTTATAATTTAATTTAGGAGATGTTAATATTAATTTTGGAAATAATTAGAAAATAAAATAAGGAAATAATTAAAAGAAAATCAAATTGGGCCAAAATCAGGAATTAAATTCCCAATCCAGGCCAAATTTGCACAAAAATACCCCAGCCCAGGCCCAATTAACGCCCCATCCAGTCAAGCTTTTCGACCAAACCAAACGACGACGTTTCAAGTCAACCCATCTCAGCCATTCAATCCACATCAATCCAACGGCCCTCATCCCGTCTCCCAACCCGTCTCACTAACCCGACCCATTCCCCAAACCTATCCGGTCCCAGAGAAGGCCAAACGACACCGTTTGGTTTAGTCGACTGATCCAGGCCATTGATCTCAAATGATCTAACGGCCTGGATTGGTTCTCTCACTTCGTATATAAGTAACTAAACCCACCCAGCCCCCCTAAGACAAACCCCCCTTCGTCTCTAATGTTCAGAGACAGCCCCAACAACCTCCGCCACACTCTGCCGTCGACCACCCACCGGAAATCGCCTCACGGCTGTTCCGGTGGTCCAAACAACCCCATTTTAACACCCTGGACTCCCCTCAACCTCCCCGTTCCAACCATCCTACCAGCTTCCCTCGAATCCCAGCCCATCTTTTCGAATAACCCAAAAAACCTAACAGTTTCTTCACCGTGCCCGACGACATCACCTCCGATGGACGCCAAAGTTACACCACTAAACCCCCTTGGCCTCCTCTTGCCTAACTGCTAACCATCTTCCTTCGAATCATCCCAGAGCCTCTCGAATATCGAATCTAAGCTAATAACCCTAGCACCGCCCTAAAAATCCTTGGTGGCGGCGCCAACCCTAAACCTTCCCCAAATCAACACTAGTTGACCATCAGGCCACCCTCACCACCAACCCCATACCAACTATGTTCGAATCAAGCCAGAGCTCGTCAAATTTCAAATCGACTGAGCCAGCCTTAGAAGAGCCAAGACTGGAATCAAGCCAAGTTAGGAAGATTGAGGTCATCATCGACCTTAATCGTGTGTTCTCAGTCGAGAACACTCGATTAAGGTCCATGTCGACTTCAAGTTCAAATCAAAGTTTCGATTAGAACGAATGGGAACTGGGACTAATTTCTAAGGTATTTTCTATTTCGTTACTTTCTCTTTTTGTTGTTTTATTGTTTGTTTGATTAATTTTTCGTTATTTCTGTCAATTACCTCCTCTCCTCTCCTCTTCTCTTTTTCTTCCCTTTGTTCTGATTTCCGTTGATTGTGTAAAGCCAAGTTGATCTATACATGTAATTTGTAAGTTGTTTGATTTCTGGTTTGAATTAAGCTTATGTTGAAAAGCCATTTGTAATTTGGATATAACTTCTATTTGTATCGAAGTGTGAATCAATCCTGGATTATTGCACGTTAAATTCAATTCCAATTGTTGTATGAGAAACGTCTTTTGATAATGAAATGGTAAAATTGCTAGGATCAGTAGTTGTTGCCCTGTGATTTGTTCATCACAAAGATTGGAAGTTGATTAGTCAGTTGAATGTCTTGAATCTGTCTTGAATCTGTCTGTTATATGAACCTGCGTTATGAATCTGTTAACCAGCCTAGGCTTTAATCAACTTAAGATTAAACCAAACACATGAATTAGTATGCTGTGATTTTGAAATTGTGATTGATTAGGAATCAGCTTTGATTTTGATTTAAATTTAGTTCAATTAGAATTCAACCTTAGTCATTCAGTTGTTAGGGATTTGGTTATAGCTGATTAGGATAGTATTTTCAGGGTTAATTCACATTAGTTCAGGGGTTATTTTGGGGAATTAGATCACATAAATAATTGATTAAGGGGCTGCTAAAGGATTGAATAGAGACAAGGGTTAGTGGGGTTGGAAAAGTTAAAAGACAATGTTAAGTGAGATTAAATAGTTAAAAGATACTAATAGTGGAAGACTACTTTCTGATTTTAAGGGTTGAAAGAAGTTAATTTATGGTCCACTAGTTGCCTAAAATCAGGAGAAAAAAGAGTTTGAGAGGAGATATAAAAGGGAGAATAAATTCTGAAAAAAGGAGGAGTTTTAAAGAGCATTTTTTCAAGCTTAAAAATCAGTTTTGAGAGCTTAGAAACTGGAGAGTTTGTTCAGTCTTAAAAGAACATTTTGAAGATTTCTAGGTTGGCTTTTCAATCAATTTTAGAAGTCACACTTGAAAAAGAAGCAATCAGTTTTCTTATGTTCTTTTCTTGGTCCTAAAATTCATTCTTGGAGAGGCATTCAGTTGAGAGTTTAAAACTGCACCTCTGAGAATCAGTGTTTGAGTGTGTTACTGTTTCATTGAAACTCAGAGTGGTTCTGGTTTGATTTTGATAAGTTTGGGGTCTAATTAAGTTAGTTTTGGTTGAGGTAGCTTGCTGTTCTATTTTCTAGTTTAACTCAAGATCCGTAGTTTGCTGTGGATTATTTGCTATTTGTTGTTGATTTAAAACTTTCCTGTGTTTTCTTGGGCGTGATTGATTTGTTGTTACTGTTGTATTACTGTTGTTATTGTTGTGTTGTACTGCTATTGCTGACTATTCCTTCTTCTTCTTCTTGTGTTTCCAATTCAGGTACACATTTTGAATCTCTGCTGTAATTCCGAGCTTGAAAAATATAATAAAACTGCTCGATTGTGGATCCTGGAATATGCCTATTGGATAGTTATATACTTGTAGTAAATAGATATAAAAAATGTAGTTGCTTAAAGTAGTCAAGTGTTGACTTGTATGATTAGTAACCATGGACTGTTTCTTTATAAACTATGGACTGTGTTGGATTATTGTGTTTTATTTGTAGACTGTTGGTTTGTTTCGAACTACTTCAAAATTTGTACGAGTTTTTGTATTTCAGTAGAAGTAAATCAACCCGTAGTTAGTAGCTAAAGTGGTATTAGAATTTGAATTGATTAGTCGTCAGTTTATCAATGTGTTCCTACATTCTACCAGTAGGCATGAGTTGGTTCAAACAGGACTTGTTAACGTTCCTCTGAATGTTAATGTTAATAGACTTTCCAAGTTTTGATTAAGTTTAACAAACCTTTGAGTGAGCATTAATGTTGGGGTAGAATAAGATAACAAATCTTCACATCTGTTAAGTTATTTCTTCAAAAATGTGATATTTTCGTTTAGCTAGTAATGCTTTAGCTTGATTAATATTCTCTGGATTAAAACAGTAAAACACCTAATCATACTTAAGCTTGGATATAAAAACTAGAACCCAAACAATCAGCTTAAGGTAATTTGGATAGGCATTTTGGTAGAATTTAATCTAGGCCGTATTCAAACTCTAGCCCGTTCACAGGCCGTTGGGCCTGAATACGTTAAACAGGTGGCCCAGGTCTCCACGGGCCATGGCATGTGGAGAACAACTCTTTTGATACGGGCCGAGTGCAATTCTCTCTCTGTGTTCACTCTAATTCAATAAATAACAAGTTAGGATTTTTGTTTTCTTTATCTTAGAGACACATTAACTAGACAATCGTAGTTTACTTTAGGATTGCCTTTAAATAATAAATGAGACGAGTCTCGTCAAATAAAATGTAAATTGCGGGGCCCTCATGAATGTATATATTAAAATGCTTAGATTTTGGGACGGGCCGTCTAGCAAATTGCACGGCCTTCCCCAAAATAATAATGCGTTAGTCTCTTTAGGCGCATCTTTAACAATTTCACCTTCCTAAATTCGGGTGTGCATTTCATGCGACCCAAATCCAAATCCCAAAACGTTGAATAAAATGTGTCGAGGATCCGGGTGCATTTCATGTGACGTGATCCAAAACATATTTTAAACGACGTTCAATTCCTTAAAAAAAAATAAATTAAAAGAGGTTAAAAGTTAAAATTTGCACATAAGTTAAAGCATGTTTTAAAATCAGATAAATAAGCCGAATATGACAGTTAAGCGACCGTGCTAGAACCACGGAGCCCGGAAATGCCTAACACCTTCTCCCGGGTTAACAAAATTCCTTACCTGGATTTCTGATTCGTAGACTGTAATAAGGAGTCAAATTTTTCCTCGATTCGGGATTCAAACTGGTGACTTGGGATACCATAAATCTCTCAAGTGGCGACTCCAACTCTGAATAATAAATCCCATTTCGATTGTTCTTTAATTGGAGAAACTCCCTTTAACATATCCTTTCGGGGATGTAGTAGCGTAAAAAGGAGGTGTGACAGCTCTGGCGACTCCGCTGGGGAATACAAACCCAGAACTTTTGGTTAAGGATTTAGAATTCGAGCTTGGTATATTTGTTGTATTTGGCTTGTATATTATCTGATTTTGTTATATGTTTGGGCCTAATGTGCTAAGTGTGCTATTACCGCTTTGATATTTTGTGAACTGTATATAAACTGTGTTGAAACCCCTCTCCTCTCTAAGTCTTCTAAATCATGGAGAAGGGTGCACTTCGTGTGACTTCTCTTCTGTTAGAGTCTTTTCCCACCTAGAACAAGGTTCGGATAAGTTGCTAAGCCGGTAGAGCTTCTGTATCCCCGGTACGCTGCCCCCTCATCGGCCCGAGTTGTCCGCTCGGGTAAGCCAGGTCTAGAACAATAAACCCAGGTTTTAAACCTAGAATAA
>MU666210.1:32560-49938 GCA_026770625.1 Nicotiana glauca | reverse complement strand
AATATATTATATGGATCGGACTGCACGCCGCAGTAATATATTATATGGATCGGACTGCACGCCGCAGTAATATATCATATGGATCGAACTGCATGCCGCAGTAATATATTATATGGATCGGACAACACGCCGCAGTAATATATTATATGGATCGGACTGCACGCCGCAATGATATGTTATGTGGATCGGACTGCACACCGCAGTATTATTGCGCTTGGGCTGTAGGAGCCCCTCCGGAGTCTGTACACACCCCCAGTGAGCGCAGGGTACCCATGGATTGGGCTACGTGCCGTAGCGGTCATATGCATTGCATTGCATTCATGAATTCACTCCTGTTTGTACTACGTGGCATGACATTTAGCACTCATATATCATTGGCATACATGTTATTACTTGCCTTGTTAAACAGATACTCTGGTGTTACGTGTTAAGGAGTGCTGAGCCCGAGAGGCTGATATTGTGCTTGGTGAGTTGGGAGTGCTGTGCCCGAGATGGCTGAGGTTGTACTTGGTGGTTGATACTGAGCCCGAGGGGCATATTTCTGACTATTTCCTACTTGTTGAAATTTATTTTTTCAACTGTTGAAAAGACATACTTTCAAAAGAGATTTTTAACTGAGCTTGAGATCTTCTAAAGGATTTTCTCGATGTTACGGTTTTACTATCTTTCTCAAAGGGTTGTACTGTCTTTTATAGCATTTTGGTGTGCCCATATGTGTTTTCTTATCGCTCAGTTATTATTCTCTCTTATTACTACTGAGTTGGAAGTACTCACTTTACTCTCTGCACCTCGCGTGCAGTTGCAGGTACTATTCACCCGGTAGCGGGTTAGTAGCGGATTGAAGGTATTGCTATCGTAGCTAAGCAGGGTGACCGCCGGCATTCGCGGCACCGAGATTCTTCTTCTTCTTGATTTCCAAATTTTTACTCTATGTATTATAGACTTTAAAATTGTAATAAAGACCCTCCTAGATGCTCGTGACTCGTGACACCTCGGTCGGGCTGTATTGGGTGGTATTTATATTGATTAATATCATTAAATCATATTCGAACTGTTATATAACTGACTAACTGCTTTAAGTGGTGTTCTGAAAGGGTCTGGCTGGCCTTGTCTTCACGAGAGGCGCCATCACGATCGGGTTTGGGAATTGGGTCGTGACAGAATGGGGCCGTCCTTAGTAATTCATTTGCCATGTGTGAAGTGAGATTTTGTGTAGTCCATGTTATTGTGATTGAGTCTAGAACTTGACATGTATGTGAGTTGAAGTGATATTTTAGGTGAGACTTGGTTTGAAAAATGATTTTAGGCTTTCTTTGATTTTTTTGAGCTTTATTGCTTATCATAAATAAAATCTATCCCTAGTAAAATCTTTTGAGCCCATAGACTTTTATTTGGCACCCACATTACGATCCTATAACTTTTTATTATTAAATGACATTATTTTTATCATATTACCTCTTATGGCACTTTAATTATGAAATGAGCGCTAGAAGAAGTAAGGACTAAGTGTGGGGTGACTTTTGGGTGGAACCAATGAAAGGAAGAAAGGTGCACTTATTTTGTAAAAGAATACACCACTAGCAAAAATTGTAAAAGGAAAAAGACTAGTTAAAAGAAGGAAAAAAAGGGAAGAAAAAGAAAGAAAAATTCGAGAAAAAGAGAAGGAAAAATTGAGAGGAATAAATTGTTGTCGTATTCTTGCTAATGGGGTGTAAATTAAAGTAATGCTTAAAGAAAGAGAAAATAATTTTGGGGAATGATCTTGTTTGTGAAATTGAAGTGGATTGAAGAAATCGCGCTTAAAGTTTATTATGTGATGTGTTAAAGTGCTTAAGAGGGTGAACCACTAATCCTAAATATATTCTACCTGTCCTTTAGCCCACATTAAAACCATATAGGGTCCTAATTGATTTTAGATTGAGTGAACCTACATGAGTGAAGATTTACATTATGGGCAAGCATATGGAACTTTTTGCATGCATGTGACTTCTTTGTGAGAGTGAGAGATTTTCTTTGATATATGTGAGTCCTTAAACTATATTTTGTTATGAGATTTATTTGTGTGGATTCAACTTACTCTCATGTTCTTGTTATGAGGGCACATGATTTCATGAGGGATAGGTAACATTATTAGATTTCTCTGTGATGTTGGTTGTTCAAGTCATGGGTGAATTGTGGTATATATTGAGTCGAATTTTGAGGCTAGGATTGTTATGAGCACGTTGTTTTTGTTGTGAATATGTGAAGAATGACATAAATAAAGGGAAGTGTAAGTGATTGCATATGCTACAGTTTAATTGTTGCTACCAATCATAGTCAAGGGTAGAGTGTATGGTTAAAAGTTGAATTGCACCTCTATAGTTGAGACTTGTACGTAGTTGGGGGTTTATTTGATATCCCCATTGCTCAAGAACGAGCAAGAGTTTAAGTGTGGGGTGTTGATGTTTAGCTTAAATCGCCTCATGCTTTACTTTTGTTTCGTGGATTTAGGATGTAAAATATGTTGATTTATATTAATTTGAGGTGTTTTTATGTGTAGGAATGATCCGGAGCAATTGGGGGCGAAATGTGCGAAATTAGAGCCAAAACGAATGAAAACTGAAAAACTGGAATTTGCAGTGCCTAGCCTTACCTGTGGCGCTAGAAACAATAGCTTTAATTTGGCAGCACTATAGATAGCGCCTGGCGTCGGGTTAGGCGCTGGTAGAGTGAAATTTGTCTAACTTTGCCCGGGACAAGGTTATTTCAGCCCTAGACCTACCCAACACGTATAAAAGCAAGGCTAAATATATTTTTGAGGAGGAGAACGTGATTTTGAGAGGAAAACACAAGCACAGAGCCGACGTGGAGGCCTGAATTCATCAAGTTTCATCTTTTCTTCCACCAAACTTAGTATTTTTTTATGTTTCTTTGTATGAATTGTTGTTTGGCTACCATGTCTATGTGGAGCTAAACTCCACGTTCTAGGGTTGTGGTTCTTTCATGACTATTGTTACTCGAATATTGATTTTGATTTCTTTATTTATCTTATTGGTTTATTTATTCAATCAGGCACTTAATTATTTGATTGCTTGATCACCAATTGAATAATATCTACGAATCTAGAGTTAAACTCGAAAATGGGAATTCTAGATTGCATACAGGATTGAGTAAAGCAAGTTCTTGATTCTGGGCATCGGTGAATGGATACGCGATTAGGATAGACATATACCTAGTTGTCTTGCTTGATTGATTTATAGGAATTATAAATGCGTTCTTGTTAGTTCTAATTCCATACAATTATAGGCATTAGGTTAGTTTGAATAGGCGAGTAAAAACTCGACAGATTCTTGTGAGCAATATTAACCCTGTCAACCAATAAACTAAACAAATTAGTTAGTCAATTCAATTGAAGAAAACAATAGGAATGTTAGATATCTCCATAACCCTGGATCGTTTTCATCACATTGATAATATTAAAATCTGCTCTTCTTCTGTTTAAAGTTCATTACTTGTTTTTGTTTTAGCTTAATTACTTTAGCATCAAATACTTCTAGGCTAATCCTTGTTTAGATAATTAGGAAAGTATAATTTAGTTAATATTAATCACAAGTCCTCGTGGGTTTGATATCCGACTTTTAGTCACTTTATTACTTGACGACCGTGTATACTTGCGTGTGCTTTTGGCTGCAACAATAACTAATTTTACTTTGGTTTTTTTCTTTGAACTAATTTACAGGCCATTATTGATGATTTGTCGAACGACAATGTTGGTTGGTTTTATCGAGCTGCAGGCGATCCGTCTCAAGGGATTAAAGGAATAGACACTTGAATTATATTTATTTAAATTTGGTCTATTTGTGTGACGACCCAACTGGTCGTCTTAAGAATTAACACCCTGATCCCCTATTAACTGCTTCCCCTAAGTTCATTCCTGCTATTTTGGTTTGTCGGAATGTTCAGTGTTGGGTTTCGGAGAGTTTTTGGACACATAGTCCCTAAATGAGAGCTTAAGTGTTGAAAAAATGATCCATAGTCGAAACAGTGTGAAGATGATTTCAGAATGAAAATCTGGTGGTTCCGTTAGCTCAGTTAGGCGATTTCGGAGTTGGGAGCATGTTCGGAATGTATTTTGGAAGTTCGTAGCACATTTAGGCTTGAAATGACGAAGTTTAAATTTTTGAAGTTTCCGGTCCAATAGTGAGTTTTTGATCCGAGGGTCGGATTAGAATTCTGGAAGTTGTAGTAGCTCCGTCATGTCATTTTGGATGTGTGTGCAAAATTTCAGGTCATTCGGACGAGGTTTGGTTAGGTTTTTAATAGAAAGCGTGTTTTGTTGGAATTTGAAGTTCTTAGGCTTGAATCTTTGATTAATTCGTGTTTTTGGCATTATTTTAGGTGGTTCAAGGATTGGTAAAAGTTTTATTGATGTTATGGGATATGTCCGTAGGTTTGGATGAGGTCCCAGGGGCCTCAGGTGTGTTTCGGATGCTCAACGGTGCATTTTTATGTTGTGAAAGTTGCAGATTTTCTCTTCAGCTGTTGCAGACCTCTTACTTCATTGCGATTGCATCCCTTTCCATGCGATCACATAGTGCAATTTCAAAGGGGGGCCGAATCCTTTTATGCGACCGCATAGCACTGATCGTAATCGCATAGTTCTGCCTTTTTCTTCTCCGCGTTCGCATTGTATCCCCTGCGTTCGCATTGAATAAACTGAGCCGGTGGCTCAATTATCAAGTTCTTCTATGCGATCGCATTGTATTTCTCGCGATCGTATAAGCCTGTCCCCTCTCTCTTCTGTGATCGCATGACTAGTATTGCGTTCGCATAGGCTATTTTCTGAGACTTTAATAATTACCCTACGCGATCGCATCCCATTTCATATGATCGCATTGAAAAAATGACTGGGTAGTTATAAACATTTCAAAACTGAGGGTTAGCCATATTCATCAAAATACAAGTTTGAGAGCTCGGATTTGGGAGCAATTTTGAAGGTTTTTCAAGGGCAACTACTGGGTAACAATTTTCTACTCCTTTATGCTTAAACCCACTAATCCAATCACGAATTCATCCTTAATTTTGGATTTTTGAATGAAAATTTGGGGAAAACTTCTTAGACTAAACTATTGAGCTTTGAGTGGGTGTTTGACCACCGATTTGGGAGATTTTTATATGGTTGGACTCGTGAGAGTACGAGGGTTCTGAAAATGTGAAAATTATTCGATTCTAAGACGTTGGCCTGAAGGGAATTTGGGTTATTTTAGCTAATTTCACGCCGTAGATTTGAATTAAATAGTGAAACCAGTTGTTGCGATGTTATTTACGATATGTAATTGAATTGAATAAATTTGGGCCATTTGGAGTCGGATACTCGTGCCAAAGGCATGGTTTTTGATCTATTTTTTTACCGGTTCGAGGTAAGTGGCTTGTCTAACCTTGTGTGGGGGACCTTTCCCCTTAGGATTTGTTATTGGGTATTTTGAGTGCCTTGTACGCGAGGTTACGAGCGCGTACTTGAGCCAATTGTTGAAAATCCGATTTTTTTTACTTAAGATATTGAGATTGAGTTTCTTTCATATTTGCCTTATTCTACTTGCAATTATAACCTGTGCTAGATTAGGAAAGCATATTTAGTTGATTTAACTTGCCTAATTGCTTAAGTTGCCTTGACTGTACTACGTGAAACATGCTAGGCCAGCACTACTTTGAGTGTGGTGACATACGCCATATGGTGAGGTATTGCCCTAGACTTGGGAGGAGTGCTCCTTCACAGACTTCTCAGCCACAGCATACCCCGCAGAGTTCTCAGGCTATGGTTACAGCCCCAGTTGCTACCCCACCTATATGTACCGAGGCTGTTGCCTCCGATTCTGTCATCACAGGTATTGTCATGGTTTGTTATAGAGGTGTATCGGCTCTATTAGATCTAGGCTCCACTTATTCTTATGTGTTTTCTTATTTTGCTTCGCATTTGGGCGTACCCCGAGATTCTTTGAGTTCTCCTGTTTATGTTTCTACTTCTGTGGGGGATTCTCTTATTATGGGCCGCGTTTATCGGTCATGTTTGGTAATATTCGTAGTTTTGAGACCAAAGCGGATTTATTGTCACTCAGTATGGTTGACTTTAATATTATCTTGGGCATGGACTGGTTGTCGCCCCATTATGCTATTCTTGATTGTCATGCCAAGACCGTGGCGCTGGCTATGCCAGGTATTCCGCGTATTGGATGGAGTGGTACTTTAGATCACACTTCCAGTAGAGTTATCTATTTTCTTAAAGCTCAGCGTATGGTTGAGAAAGGGTGCACCGCATATTTAGCCTATGTGAGAGATGTCAGTATCGATACCTCTTCTGTTAATTCAGTCCCAGTAGTGGGGGACTATCCCGATGTGTTTCCAGCAGATCTTCCGGGCATGCCGCCCGATAGAGATATTGATTTTTGGTATTGATTTGTTGTCGGCCACTCAGCCCATTTCCATCCCTCCGTATAGTATGGCTCCTCCTGAGTTGAAGGAGTTGAAGGATCAGTTGCAGGAATTGCTTGGCAAAGGTTTTATTTGACCCAGTGTATCATTGTGGGGTGCTCCTACCTTGTTTGTGAAGAAGAAGAAGGGTTCTATGCGTATGTGTATTGATTATCGTCAGTTGAACAAGGTTACAGTGAAGAATTGTTATCCTTTGCCTCGTATTGATGATCTGTTTGACCAGCTTCAGGGTGCACAAGTGTTTTCTAAGATTGACTTGCGCTCGGGTTACCATCAGTTGAAGATTCGGGAGTCAGATATCCCGAAGACTGCCTTCAGGACTCGGTATGGTCATTACAAGTTCCTTATTATGTCATTTGGGCTGACCAATGCCCCAAGGGCTTTCATGCACTTGATGCACAGTGTGTTTCGACCGTATCTTGACTCGTTCGTTATTATTTTTATTGATGACATTATGGTGTATTCCCGGAGTTGGGAAGATCATGAACAACACCCGAGGACCGTTCTTCAGACCCTGAAAGATAAGAAGTTATATGCAAACTTCTCAAAATGTGAGTTTTGGTTGAGTTCTATGGCATTCTTGGGCCACGTGGTATCGAGTTAGGGCATTCGGGTGGATCCGAAGAAGGTGGAGGCCGTGCAGAGTTGGCCCAGGCCCTCCTCAACTATAGAGATTCGCAGTTTCCTTGGCTTGGAGGGTTAATACCGTCATTTTGTGGAGGGATTTTCATCGATTGTAGCTCCTATGACTAGATTGACCCAGAAGGGTGCTCAATTTCAGTGGCAAGAGGAGTGTGAGGCAAGCTTTCAGAAGCTCAAGACAGCTTTGATTGCAACCCCAATTTTGATGTTGCCTACCGATTTAGGGTCTTATACTGTCTATTGTAACGCCTCGAGAGTTGGCCTTGGAGCGGTGTTGATGCAGGACGGTAGGGTGATTGCCTACGCATCCAAACAGTTGAAGATACATGAAAAGAATTACCCTGTCCACGACCTTGATTTAGCTGCTAGTATTCATGCCTTGAAGATCGGGCATCATTATTTGTACGGAGTGCCTTGTGAGATCTATACTGATCATCGGAGTTTGCAACACTTACTCAAGAAGAAGGACCTGAATATGCGTTAGAGGAGAGGGTTAGAGTTGTTGAATGATTGTGATATCATTATCCTGTATCTCCCGGGCAAGGCCAATGTGGTGGCGGATGCCTTGAGTCGCCGGGCGAAGAGTTTGGATAGTTTGGCATATTTACCAGCTTAATAGAGGCCTATGGTGATGGATGTTCATGCCTTAGCCAGCCAGTTTGTAAGATTGGATCTTTCGGAGCCTAGTCGGGTTCTAGCCTGTGTGGTTTTCCGGTCTTCTCTATTTGATCGCATCAGGGAGCGGCAGTGTGATGATCCTCATTTGCTTGTCCTTAAGGACAAGGTTCAGCGGGTAGATGCCGGAGATGTGACTATCGGAGATGACGGGGTATTGAGGATGCAGGGCCGAATTTGTGTGCCCAATGTTGATGGTCTTAGAGAGCTGATTCTAGCAGAGACCCATAGTTCTTGGTATTCCATCCATTCGGGTGCCGCAAAGATGTATTAGGACTTGAGGCAGCACTATTGGTGGAGGCGGATGAAGAAAGATATAGTTGGTTATGTGTCTAGATGCCTCAACTGCCAGCAGGTGAAGTATGAGCACCAGCGCCCGGGTGGGTTGCTTCAGCAGATAGAGATTCCAGAGTGGAAATGGGATCGCATCACCATGGACTTTGTATCTGGACTCCCATGGACCTTGAAGAAGTTTGATTCCATTTGGGTTATTGTGGATCGGCTGACCAAGTTCGCTTATTTTATCCCTGTGTGTACTACTTATTCATCGGAGCGGTTGGCGGAGATTTATATCCGAAAGATCGCTCATCTGTATGGTATTCCAGTTTCTATTATTTCGGGTAGGGGTACTCAGTTCACATCACGATTTTGGAGGGCCGTTCAGCAGGAATTGGGCACCCGGGTGGAGTTGAGCACAACATTTCACCCCCAGACGGACGGACAGTCCGAGCGCACTATTCAGATTCTTGGATATATGCTCCGTGCGTGCGTGATTGAGTTTGGAGGGTCTTGGGATCATTTCTTGCCATTGGCGGAGTTTGCTTATAACAACAGTTATCAGTCCAGCATTCAGATGGCGCCGTGTGAGGCTTTATATGGTAGGAGGTGTAGATCTCCGGTGGGTTGGTTTAAGCCGGGCGAGGCCAGGCTATTGGGTACAGAGTTGGTTCAGGATGCATTAGAGAAGGTTAAGGTGATTCAGGATAGACTTTGTACAGCCCAGTCCAGACAGAAGTGTTACACGGACAGGAAGGTTCGTGATGTTTCATATATGGTTGGTGAGCGGGTTCTGCTTCGGGTCTCGCCTATGAAAGGCATCATGAGGTTTGGGAAGAAAGGAAAGCTAAGTTCGAGGTTTATTGGCCCTTTTGAGATCTTGAGGCGAGTTGGGGAGGTTGATTATGAGCTTGCCTTACCTTCCAGCTTGGCTGGAGTTCATCCAGTATTTCATGTTTCGATGCCCTGAAGGTTCACGGGGATCCATCGCACGTGTTGGATTTCAGTTCAGTCCAGTTGGACAAAGATCTATCCTACGTTGAGGAGCTGGTGGCTATTTTTTTTACAGGCAGATCAGAAAGTTGAGGTCAAAGAACATAGCTTCAGTGAAGGTCCAGTAGCGGGGTCAACCGGCCGAGGAGGCGACTTGGGAGACCGAGCGAGATATGCGCAGCCGATACCCTCATCTTTTCACTACTTCAGGTATGTTCTCTATGCTCGTTCGAGGACGAATGAATGTTTAAGTGTAGGAAGATGTGACGATCCAGCCTGTCATCTTAAGAATTAATGCCCTGATCCCCTATTAACTGCTTCCCCTAAATCATTTCTGCTATTTTGGTTTGCCGGGACGTTATTGATGATTTGCCGAACGATAATGTTGGTTGGTTTTATCGAGCTGCAGGAGTGCCGTCTCAAGGGATTAAAGGAATAAACACTTGAATTATATTTATTTAAATTTGGTCTATTTGTGTGACGACCTGGCCGGTCGTCTTAAGAATTAATACCCCGATCCCCTATTAACTACTTTCCCTAAGTTCATTCCTGCTATTTTGGTTTGCCGGGACATTCGGTGTTGGATTTCGGAGAGTTTTTGGACACTTAGTCCCTAAATAAGAGCTTAAGTGTTAAAAAAATGATCCGTAGTCGGAACAGTGTGAAGATGACCTCGAAATGGAAATCTGGTGGTTCCGTTAGCTCAGTTAGGTGATTTCGAAGTTGGGAGCTTGTTCGGAATGTATTTTGGAAGTTCATAGCTCATTTAGACTTGAAATGCCGAAGTTTGAATTTTTGAAGTTTCCGGTCCGATAGTGAGTTTTTGATCCGAGGGTCGAATTGGAATTCCGGAAGTTGCAGTAGCTCCGTCATGTCATTTGGATGTGCGTGCAAAATTTCAGGTCATTCAGACGAGATTTGGTTAGGTTTGTTTTATTGGAATTTGAAGTTCTTAGGATTGAATCTTTGATTAATTCGTGTTTCCGGCGTTGTTTTATGTGGTTTAAGGATTGGTACAAGTTTGAATGATGTTATGGGATATGTCCGTAGGTTTGGTTGAGGTCCTGGGGGCCTCGGGTGTGTTTCGAATGCTCAACGGGGAAATTTTTGTGTTGTGAAAGTTGCAGATTTTCTCTTCAGCTGTTGCAGACCTCTTACTTCATTGCGATCGCATCCCTTTCCATGTGATCGCATAGTGCAATTTCAGAGAGGAGCCGAATCCTTCTATGCGATCGCATAGTTCTGCCTTTTTCATCTCCGCGTTCGCATTCTATCCCCCGCGTTCGCATTGAATAAATTGAGCCGGTGGCTCAATTATCAAGTTCCTCTATGCGATCGCATTGTATTTCTCGAGATCGTATAAGCCTGCACCCTCTCTCTTCTACGATCGCATGACCAGTATTGCGTTCGCATAGTCTATTTTCTGAGCCTTTAATAATTACTCTACGCGATCGCATCCCATTTCATGCGATCGCATTGAACAAATGACTGGGCAGTTATAAACATTTCAAAACAGAGGGTTAGCCATTTTCATCAAAATACAAGTTTGAGAGCTCGAATTTGGGAGCAATTTTGAAGGTTTTTCAAGGGCAACTACTGGGTAACGATTCTCTACTCCCTTATGGTTAAAACCCACTAATCTAATTACGAATTCATCCTTAATTTCGGATTTTTGAATGAAAATTTGGGGAAAACTTCTTAGACCAAACTATTGAGTTTTGAGTGGATGTTTGACCTTCGATTTGGGAGATTTTTATATGGTTGGACTCGTGAGAGTACAAGGGTTCTAAAAATGTGAAAATTATTTAATTCCGAGATGTTGGCCTAAAGGGAATTTTGGTCATTTTACCTAATTTCACGCAGTAGCTTTGAATTAAATAGTGAAACCAGTTGTTGCAATGTTATTTACGATATGTAATTGAATTGAATAGATTTGGGCAATTTGGAGTCAGATACTCGTGGCAAAGGCATGGTTTCTGGTTGATTTTTGTACCAGTTCGAGGTAAGTGGCTTGTCTAACCTTGTGTGGGGGACCTTTCCCCTTAGGATTTGTTACTTGGTATTTTGAGTGCTTTGTACGCGAGGTGACGAGTGCGTATTTGAGCCAATTGTTGAAAATATGATTTTTTTTACTTAAGATATTGAGATTGAGTTTCTTTCATATTTGCCTTATTCTACTTGCAATTATAACCTATGCTAGATTAGGAATGCATGTTTAGTTGATTTAACTTGCCTAATTGCTTAAGTTGCCTTGACTGTACTACGTGAAACATGCTAGGCCAGCACTATTTGTTGCTTGTCTTTTGTACTTCATTTCTGTGTATCTTCTGGTTGTGATTGCGCATTTATATTGAGACTACAGATGTGGGATTCCGGTAGCTCCCCCCTTGTTTGTTTACTTTGGGACTACGGGTTCAATTTTCGGTAGATCCCCATGCACTTTTACTTTGGGACTGCGGGTTAGATTCCTGATAGATCCCCCTGCACTTTTACTTTGGCACTGCGGGTTAGATTCCCGATAGATCCCCTTGCATATTGATGGTTGGACTACGGGATGGTATCCCGGGATATCCATCGGACAGATGAGAAAAAGGACTACAGGACGGTATCCTGGGAGATCCTCATTGTTATCACTGGTATTGAGCTGTACACGTTCCGTGTTTACTTTATTCTTTATGGAGTTGTTATTGCCTTATTGACCTGTGCTGTGCTCATTATTACTACAATTTCTTTCATACTGTTAATTTATTACTACATTCTACCTCAGTAGGGCCCTGATCTTCCTCGTCACTACCCAACCGAGGTTAGGCTTGGCACTTACTGAGTACCGCTGTGGTGTACTCATGCCCTTTCTGTGCATATTTTTCATATGCAGGTCCAGGTACCTTCACTCAGGCACACTACCCTTGAGGCGAGGAGAGCTACGGAGATTTCGAGGTATATCTGCAGCGTCCGCAGACCGAAGAGTCTCCTTCCTTATTCTATCTGTAGTGTTTAGATTCTATCATAGTTTGATGTAGTCATTCTGGAGATTAGAGCATTTACGGTATTTCTATTAGCCTGTTGTTCCCGTGAGTTTCCGGATTTTGGGATTGTGTTGTAGACTTCCGTATTTTTTTTGAGTTGTATAGGCCGAGCGGCCTTATTTGCAGCTATTATTTTAAAATGTTCAGTTTTAATTAAATGTTTTCGTAAGTTACATTGTTATTTCCGCATTGTTAGGCTTACCTAGTTATAGGGACGAGGTGCCATCACGACATGTTCAAGGAGAGTGAACTGGGGTAGTGACAATTTGAGAATTATAATTTCATCGTTATTGTATAAGTATTTAGGCGGGGAACCATATGAGGTCTCAGGTTCAATGTGTATGAATTCTTTCATTTGCTTAAGCGGTGGCAGATTGATTTAGCATGAAATTAGCTGTCTAGTTAGTCATATACTGGAACTTCTTGTCTTTAGGCAGACCCCTACTTGTAGCTTCCTTGTCATGTTAGTAATTTCTCTATTTCTGTTAACTCTTGCAAGTATCTGCGCAAATTCAATCAGCAATAATATGCCAAACTCTGGTGCTATTTTGCATATAGTTTGACTAATATATTAGATATAACATGTTGGTCTACATAATACTATTTCTACATGGGAACTGGGGATAATTATCATGTGTGACTTAAATAAATAACACCATACTTTGAACATCACTTTTCCTACAAAATAATTTCATGATCAAATTTATATCTCGTAATTTTCACAACAATAACAACAAATTCAGTATAATCCCACAAGTGGTGTTGTAGGATTATCTCGTAATCTTTAAGTAATCTTAAAAAAATTGTATTGCATCAAACACATGAGCTATCGAAATAGACCTACCACCTGAGGTTAATAAATTACCTTGCCCAACTTGAATCCTGTTTTGAACCTTAACCAGGATCATCATAAAAACATATTTTCCTTGAATTATAAAAGATTGGACACCCAAGATAAGCAAAAAGAAAATCATTCGACTTCATATTTGTTACCCCTTTAATTTGTTGATATGATCACTTAGAGCTCGATTATGCATATAAATTCGTTACAAATAACTGGAATTAGCTACGAAATTTGTCTCTACTCTTTTGCTAAACTTGAATAGAATTTTTGGATGACATATCGCTAATCCGTTGCTAAGAAGGATTAGCGACGAATTTTATTGTATATCCGTTGCTAATTTTTATTTTTTAGTAGTGATTGCACTCTTATTTCTATAATCATTTGACCCAAATTCATTTCATACTCCTCTAAACCCCCACGACTACATCCAACATCTACCTAACCGATGAGCTAAAGATAATTGTATCATCAACGTAAGATAAAGTGGTTGATCATGTGACTCTAATTCAATATAATAAAACCATAATAAGCTGAATTTTCAAATAAAGCATTTACTCTGCAGGACAAAGCTTCATATGTTAAAATATATAATGCCGGAGACAATATATTACCTTGTTTAACCTCTCTAGAAGATTGAAAGAACCCAAATCCTTGGCCATTTAGTAACACTAAATGCTTGCTGCCAATCTCCACATCACGTCAATGAGAATTTCACAAGATTTCATTTTCCTTAAAACTTAAGTGAAAAAGCTAAGAAAATTGATCATATACTTTTGCCATGTCCAATTTCATCTCCACTAAAAAAATATGGACCTTCAACTTTGCTTCAATGTTATCAAAACTATTTTAGAGTGAGACTCGAAATATGTAAGAAACTAAGATCAAAATATGTTCAAATATATATTTTATGAGTCTATTATGTATGATATAACGTAAAATATTTGTCATATTCTACAAAATGAAGAGAATTACTTCTCACACGTATGATTCGGTGTTACTTATCAAATATACCCATGTACTATTGAATATAGTATTTAGAAAGGCTTCATTATACTATTAGTACTTTTGAGTCCCTACCGTTACCCTATTAAATATTTGTACCCTTTCATTAATGGAGGAGACACATGTTCATTCCCTGTGCAATTTTCAGACCCAAGTTATAATATCCGTCTTTTATTAAGACCCGACCCACCCAATTCAATAACTATCCCCAATTACACCAGCCCCACGTAAATGAAAACCCTTGTCTATTTCATAATCCTATTTCCTGTCTACACTGAAATTGTTTTCTCAATATTTTGGTGTTTCCTCCATATTTAAACTTGAATTCGCTTGTATCAGTTCGATTTTATTTCTTTATCTTATCAATTTAGACTGTATTATATAAGTGGATAAGTGGGTGTTCAATGTCTGAATCTAGTTATTCTTCGAAAAGGAGGTGCTTTTGTAGTGATTTTTCCTACCACTTCACTTCAATCACTGTTTATAACCCTGATAGGAGATTCTATAAGTGCGCTAAACACGAAGTAAGCAATACATATCTACAGATTTATATAATTTTGATATTTTTAACAAAATTTCAATTCTGTTAGTTGTCTCATTATATGTTGTCTGGATTTGGTTTTTGGGATTGGCAAGACGAAGTCTTACTGAACAGAGCTTTGGTTGTACTTAACAATTTCAAGTCGAAGTTTGATGGTTCTCAAGTTCAACTTAATACCCTAAATATAGCATTGGATGCGTGCAATATTGAAAGGGACAGACTGATGGTAAAAGTGGATGCATTAGAGGCTATAACTATTGTTGAAGCGAACAAAGCAAGAGAGTTGGAAGAAAAAATGTTGAAGTTGAAGATGTTCATTATAATTTCATGTACGCTATTTGTTGGATTTGTTGTGGCTTTCTTGATTAAGTAAAGCTCTAAATATGTAGTATTATATTGGTGGACATTATGTAGTATTTTGGAATGAAGTTTTTGATTTCATTACTTTATTTTGTATTTTGGATGAAGTTAATTGCAATGAAGTTTTTGATTTCATGTCCTTGCATTCAATTCTTCTTAATTAGTGTGTATTAAAAAGGTATTGCTTCCAATAAGAGCTTTGGTTCTCATCAATTAGTTTTGTTGCACCAGTTGTTTGCATTATGTAGTAATCAGTTACAACTGAGCTTTGGTGCTCATCAATTGCATTAATTAGTGTTCTTACATTATGTAGTAATTATCTTTGTTGCACCAGAATGCACCTGCATAATTCAAGTGACCACAACTGCAGAACTACAGAATATACCTACATATTTCATTAACTATACCAACTGCAGTAATTTGTTGTTTGCTGACATTTTCAAGTGGACGCAACTGCAAAATACACCTGCATATTTTAGCTGCTTACCAAGTATAATTCTAGAGCATTACAATCCAAATCTAAAATATAAATGGGCAATACATAAGTATATAGAAGTAGAACTATCATAACTTGAAAGTCATGATCAACACAATAGCAAAATAAAGGCAACATAATTGACATTAAACATTAACCATCTAAAATATACTGTCACAACAATAAATATATGTCTTGATAATTGGATGTCATTCTATAAGACCAAAAACTTACACTACTAAGTTATAAGATTACATCCATTTCAAGTTTCAGTACCAACAACATCAAAGACCATTAAATACTACAAAAGTATTATCGGATTGCACTAATTACATTCCAAAAAACAAAAAAAAAACTCCCAAACATAAGGTTCATTTTTCTTTTCTTGCTTGCAGCTTCCGAATCCTCTGTTGCCTCTGTTTCTCTAGCTGATTCCCAGTTGTAGCAGACTGTCCCTTCCAGTAAGTGTTGGTGGTGTTTATGAAAGATTTGTGGGCTCACTAACACCATTGGTGTCACATGTGAAATTAATTGATCTTTTCCCAGTTGGTATAGTTATTTTTTGCCTCTTTTGAAGTCTTGTAATAATTTATGACGTAGTCATCGGCCTAACAACAGCATCTTCATCATTGCCAATTTCTGGGATGTTAGCATCTACATTCTTGCTTGAGTTCCCATCTCTCCTACTTTTAGGTGTTGGCATTAGAGTAAATTCTTTGCCTTGACTGGATTGAGATACTGGAGGCGCTGATAAGCTTATATCTTCTTCTGTTTCCTCATCTATTAAAGAGCTTTGCCTCTTTTGAGGTTGCTTAGCCTTGCCTTTACCCTTTGATGGATGTTAAACAAAGAAGTTAAATGAGGTAATATACACAAATACAACTAGATAAAAGTGAATATGATAGATTTACCATGCCACAGGTCCTTGCATTATGGTCTGATTGTCGACATTTACCACAAGTCATGACCCTACCCTTTCTGGAAAAAGACCACCCTCATTGCCTTTTAATTGCTTCATTATTCTTCCTGTCCCTCTTAACCTTTGGCCTGCTAGCCATTAATAAGTTAGGATTTTAACATGATTATACCCTCTACTTGCTATTGCTTTTGTTATAAATTACCACAAAATAATCCCAAAATGCTTACAAGTTGCACTTGATTGCAGGTTTGGGCGACAAGATGACAAATGTCAAAGATCGGCTCAAACGGAGTGAAACCTGCCAAGTGTCAAAGACCAAGTGAAGTGAGGAATAGGAAGACCTAGCGTGGACCACACTGATATGCCATGTGGTCGCTCTAGGAGATTCAGAGAGTGGCTAATTCAAGGGGAGTTCGCACGGCCGCCCTCCATTTATACGCGGTCCACGCCAGTGAGGTTCAGAGACCAACAATTGCACGACAAAGTCCCACGCGACCGCGCTACATTTCTACGCGGTCCGCGTGGATGAGATTCAGAGAGTTGGAGTTTTGGTGTTTGCGCGGCCGCGCTCCATTTATACGCGGTCCGCGCCAGTTTCAGACCGCGGCGGCACTACATTTCTGCGTGATCCGTGGTCCCAACTTCAGAGTGCAGAGTTCAAGAGTCCAAGAGCCAACGCGGCCGCGCTACCTTTTTGCGCAGTCCCGCGCTGACCCCGCCGGGCTATTTTTGTCCAGTTTTTACAGCCCGGTATAAATAGGACATTTTACTATTTTTAGGTCAAGTTTTTATTCGGAACAAGAGCTGCGCTCGTGAGAATCGTGTTTTAGCCTATTTTGGGCATTTTAACATTAATTCTTCCATAGATTCTTGTAGATTAACTTTAGCAATTAATTAATATGCTTAGTTCTTAATCTATTTCTTCTGTTTCTTCTTTAATTATGTCTCGCTAAACCCATTAGCTAGGGTTGTGGCTCAACCCTAGTGTGGGTAATTGATGGGTATTGCTTCTTAATGATAGATTGATATTGGGTGTTTGTTATTTGGGTTAATTTTATGCTTTAATTAAGGATTGGTGGTTGCAAACATTGATTCTAGCTTAGTGGGTTTTGACTCTTCTTGAGAAAGAGAGTCTATGACCCCAAAATTGACCCAAC
>MU666210.1:0-32544 GCA_026770625.1 Nicotiana glauca | reverse complement strand
TAGTGTGGGTAATTGATGGGTGTTGCTTCTTAATGATAGATTGATATTGGGTGTTTGTTATTTGGGTTAATTTTATGCTTTAATTAAGGATTGGTGGTTGCAAACATTGATTCTAGCTTAGTGGGTTTTGACTCTTCTTGAGAAAGAGAGTCTATGACCCCAAAATTGGCCCAACAAGGAATTGGGATGGAACCGTAAGAAATGGTAGTCCCAATTAACGGGTTAAATCTCGAGAGAATAATCACCCTACTTGAACCCTAGTTTCTTGGTCTAATTGGCCTACCCAATTGGTCTCGAGAGAGTTAATTGGGCAAAATCGCTCTCTCTATTGAGTGGTGTGAGAGTGGGTACAATTGTGCAAAGGTTATAACATTGATCCCAACTATGTCAATCTATTATTAGTAGTTTCTTCGCGTTAGTTAACCACCTAAATGATGCCACGACCCTAGTGCCTTTCTCTATCTTAATTACAACTTAGAAAATTTCCCTTTAGCATAATTTATTCTTAATCCTTAGTTGATAAAAGAAAACCCAAAAATGTTAGGAGTGCAATTAGAAGTACAAATGCGTTCTTAGTCTAGGCAGATACGCAGCTCCACTCCAAGCTCTCTGTGGAAAAATTAACCCCGATACCACTATTCGGGTAAAAGCTGTAGCACCCTCTCTTCCTACCATTGTGTATGGTCGAGTTGGCAGCGATCACTTTTTGGCACCGTTGCCGGGGAGCTTACGGTGTTGACTATCTGTGTAGCTAGTTTTGTGTTTTGCTTTTCTTTCCTTCTGTTTACTAACTTTATTTGTGTCGATCCATCAGGTACACATGGCTCTAAACGAAAATGACCCTCTTGGCAACGTGGTCGCGGGGGAGGAGGTTGAGGATATTGAACAAGAAAATGTATTACCTCAAGCTCCAAGGAGAGGACGAAATGCCAATGCAAATGCCAATGCAAATGAGAATGTACCAGACCCTCCTCCGCCTCCACCAAGAGTATCTCCAAGAGTCCTTCCAAACCAGGGTTATGCAAGTTCCATAGTTCTTCCCCGAATCTGGGTGGGGAATTTTCAAATCACTAATGTTATGTTGACTTTGCTCGAACAAAGAGGGTATTTTACGGGCGCCTCCGACAAAAATACATACAAGCACTTGAAGGGGTTCATAGATACTTGCTGGGGGAGTAAACAAACAAACTTGTCAGATGATGCTTTGAGACTGAGGCTTTTCCCGTTCTCTCGTCGGGGTAAAGCATTGGATTGGTTAGAAAGGCTTCTAAATCATTCCATCACAATGTGGGATGAATTCGCGGACAAATTATTGCCAAGTTCTTTTCTCCAAGTCACATGGCGGCGCTCCGTGATGAAATTTTGGCTTTCAAACAAGAGCCAACGGAACCTTTGCACGAAATATGGGAGAGATTTAGAACTATGGTTAAAGAGTGTCCAAATAATGATATGAATGATGTGATGATTCAACAAACATTCTATAGGGGCATCAACACAACCAACCAATGTATTGTGAACCAATTGGCGGGTTGAAATTTTATGAAGCTCCCATACAATGAAGCTTGTGATGTGTTAGATGAAATGGCCAATACTTCTTCGGCGTGGCAAATCCGGGCAAACGTTCCTCAAGGTGACCCTAATGTCATACATTTGCATAAGGAGTTGCATGATCACGGCCAAGCCATTGCTGAACTCACAACAACAATGAACCAATTGGCGAAGGCGCAATTGCAACAAGTTTAAAACCCGCGCCAAGTCAATGCCATGGATGGAATGAACATGATGAAAAGAAGGCAAAGAGGGCAACAACCTCAAGGAAACTGTGATAACTATGATGATGGTGGTGGTTATTCGAACGAGTGCTATGATGAGCAAAGTGAAGATTGTCAATGTGTTAATAACTACCAAGGAAATAGAGGAAACCAGGGAAATCAACAATGGCGATCCCAAGGAAATTGGGGCAATCAACAAGGATGCGGAAATTGGAATAAAAATAATCAATAACATAGTGGTGGAAATTGGAACGGGAACAACCAAAACAACAATTTGGGAAATCAAGGTAACAATGGTGGAAATTGGAACGGAAACAACAACAATTGGAACAAAAACAATGGTCAAGGTGGGTGGAACAACAATGGTGGTCAAGGTAATCGGGGGAAAGGCTTTCAAAGGCCTCCGATGTTTCAACAACCGAGCAACCCGCCACCGTTTCAATCTCAAGGGTCTAGTTCTTCGGGAAATGATTTTGGGAGAATTGAAGTTATGTTTGGGCAAATGATGAAGAAGAACCAAGAATCCGATGCTCAATTGGCTTCCCACAACACTTCCATCCGTAACTTGGAGGTGCAACTTGGTAAAATTTCTCAATCTTTAAATACTCGCCCAAAGGGTGCTCTACCAAGTGACACGATAGTAAACCCTAAGGGTGGGCACAACAATCATGTGATGGTGGTGACAACGCGAAGTGGAAGAGGCGGTGATGTGCATGCCTCAAGAGAAAATCAAGTTATAGGTGATGAAGATGAGTTGCGTGATGATGATATGCCTTTGGTGGTTGAGGATGTAGTGGAACCCAAATTGAACAATGATGTGCGAATTGATATTAATGATGTTGAGGAGGTATCTACAAACCCCTTCAAGTTCTTGATATGCCCGAGCGGGTGGTGCCCAAAGCCAAGGCACCCTTGCCTAGGCCTCCTCCACCTTATCCTCAAAGGTTAGCACAGCAAAAAGGAGACAACCAATTCAAGAAGTTCATTGAAATGATGAAGAGTCTTACCATAAATGTGCCATTGGTGGAAGCCCTTGAAAAAATTCCAGGGTACGCAAAATTTATGAAGGATTTGGTTACCAAGAAGAGGTCAATGGAGTGTGAAACAATCAAGATAGTATTAACTTGATGCCCTATTCGGTTTTCAAGACCCTAGGGATTGGTCAACCTAGACCAACTTCCATGTGACTTTAAATGGCGGACCGATCAATGAAGCATCCCTTAGGAATAATTGATGATGTCCTTGTTCGTGTTGATAAGTTCATATTGCCGGCGGATTTTGTGATATTGGACTGTTAGGTGGATTTTGAGGTGCCAATAATTCTTGGATGACCTTTCCTAGCTATAGGGAAGGCAGTGGTAGATGTTGAAGCTGGGGAGTTGACATTCCGTGTGGGTGATAAGAAAGTGGTATTTCATGTATGCAAATCAATGAGGCAACCCAATAGCACAGAGGTGTGTTCATTTGTGGACATTGTCACAGCCGTGATTGTGGATGACACAAGTGCATTGATGAATGTTGAAGATCCTCTTGAGGCCGTGCTTCTTAACATGGATGTCAATGATGATGCCGGTAGAGTGGAGTACGTGAATGCATTGCACGGCATGGGTTCATATTCATATGAGCATAGGAAGATATCTTTGGACCTAGATAATTGCAAAACCCCTCCAACCAAGCCATCCATTGAGGAGCCACCAGTGTTGGAGTTAAAGCCACTTCCTCCACACCTCAGGTATGAGTTTTTGGGTTCAAATTATACTTTACCTGTTATTCTTTCCTCGTGCCTAACTAACATGCAGGTTGACGCCACTTTGGCGGTTCTTCAAAAGTGCAAAAAGGCGATTGGATGGACATTGCCAGATATTCGGGGGATAAGCCCCGCAATTTGCCTGCACAAGATCATTTTGGAGGCGGATGCAAGGCCGTCTCTTGAACATCAAAGAATATTAAATGAGGCTATGCAAGAGGTGGTAAAGAAAGAAGTTATCAAGTGGTTGGATGCCGGTGTGGTTTACCCAATCTCAGATAGTTCACGGACCTCTCCGGTCCAATGTGTTCCAAATAAGGGTGGAATGACGTTCGTCACTAATGCCAATAATGAGTTGATTCCTACTCAGATGGTTACGGGTTGGAGAGTGTGTATGGACTATAGAAAGCTTAACAAGGTAACAAGATAAGATCATTTCCCACTACCATTCTTGGACCAAATGCTTGATCGTCTTGCGGGCCGGGCCTTTTATTGTTTTTTAGATGGCTACTCGGGGTACAATCAAATTCTCATTGCCCCAGAGGATCAGAAGAAAATAACCTTTACATGTCCTTATGGCACATTCGCTTTCTCGAGAATGCCATTTGGACCTTGTAATGCCCCGACGACCTTCCAAAGGTGTATGATGGCAATTTTCACTGACATGGTGGAGGATATCTTGGAGGTCTTCATGGACGATTCTAGCGTGGTGGGGAATTCATTTGAGGAATGTCTAGTAAACTTGGATAGGGTGTTGGAAAGATGTGAAGAAACCATTCTTGTGCTCAATTGGGAGAAATGTCACTTTATGGTGCAAGAGGGCATTGTATTGGGTCACAAAATCTCAAAACATGTAATTGAAGTCGATAAGCCAAAAATTGAGGTTATCTCAAAGCTCCCTCCCCTACTTCTATCAAAGGGTGAGGCATTTTCTTGGTCATGCTGGGTTCTATCGACGATTCATTAAAGACTTCTCGAAAATTGTGAACCCGCTTTGCAAATTGTTGGAGAAGGATGTCAAGTTTGTGTTTGATGAGAAGTGCATGGAATATTTGAGCTATTGAAACACAAGTTGACCATAACTCCTATCATCACCGCACCTAATTGGGAATTGCCCTTTGAACTTATGTGCGATGCGAGTGATGTGGCGGTAGGTGCGGTGCTAGGACAAAGGATCAACAAAATGTTCCATCCTATGTATTATGCTAGCAAAATGATGAATGAGGACCAAAGAAACTACACGGTGACAGAAAAAGAGCTATTGGCTATTGTGTTTGCGATGAAGAAATTTCGACCTTATCTTATGGGGGCAAAGGTGATCATACACACGGACCATGCAGCCCTCCAGTATTTGATGACAAAGAAGGATTCGAAAGCAAGGTTGATGAGATGGGTGCTACTCCTTCAGGAATTTGATCTAGAGATTATGGATAGGAAGGGAAGCGAGAATCAAGTTGCGGACCATTTGTCCCGGCTAGAGGAAGAGGGGAGACCATGCAATGGTGTTGAGATAAATGAAACTTTCCCCGACGAGCAGCTTCTTTCCATTTCTATGTGTGAAATGCCTTGGTTCGCGAACATCGCCAACTTCATTTTGACCGGTAATGTCCCGTGTGAGTTCTCTTCCAACCAAAGGAAGAAACTCAAGCAGGATAGCTTGGATTTTTATTGGGATGATCCATATTTGTTTAAAATTTGCATGGATGGGGTGATAAGAAGATGTGTACCAAAAAGTGAACAAATGAACATATTGGAGGCTTGTCACTCTTCTCCCTATGGTGGCCATCATGGGGGGAGGGGGGGTAAGGACGGCTTCAAAGGTTTTGAGTTGCGGCTTCTATTGGACGACATTGTTTAAATATGCTAGTGACTTGGTGAAGAGATATGATGCATGCCAAAGAGCCGGCGGGATTTCAAAGAGGGATGAAATGCCTCTCAATACAATTCTCGAGGTGGATATTTTTGATGTTTGGGGCATTGATTTCATGGGCCCGTTCGTGATCTCTTGTGGGAACACGTATATTCTCATGGCGGTGGACTATGTTTCAAAGTGTGTTGAAGTCGTGGCTCTACCCAACAATGAAGCCGGAAGTGTTGTGGCATTCTTGNATTAGTGTGGGGGGGGGGGTCCCATTTTTGCAACAAGGCTTTCGACTCATTGCTTGCTAAGTATGGAGTTAACCACAAAGTGATCACACCCTATCATCCGCAAGATAGCGGTCAAGTGAAGTCTCAAATCGGGAAATAAAGAGTATTTTGTCCAAAACGGTAAATACTAATAGGACCGATTGGTCGAAGAAATTGGATGATGCTCTTTGGGCTTATAGGACGGCTTACAAGACTCCAATTGGTATGTCTCCATATTGGTTGGTGTTTGGTAAGGCTTGCCATATTCCGGTAGAGTTAGAACACAAGGATATGTGGGCATTAAGAAAGTTGAACTTGGAATAGGATGTTGCAGCCATTCTCCGTGTGGAGCAATTGAATGAGCTTGATGAGTTTAGATTTCATGCATACTCCAGCTCGTCTTTGTATAAGGACAAGATGAAGTACCATCACAACAAATATGCTCGGAGAAAGGAATTCAAGGTGGGTGATATTGTTCTTCTTTTCAACTCCCGGTTGAGGTTGTTCCCGGGAAAGCTCAAGTCAAAGTGGAGTGGCCCTTTTGAAGTGGTATTTGTGACTCCTTTTGGTGCTCTTGATCTCAAAAACAAGAATGGTGAAGTATTCCGGGTCAATGGGCATCGTGTGAAGCATTATTTGGGAAAGTTTGATGATAGCCATGTAGTGGAACTCATTCATTTGAAGTGATATGATGGTAACATGCATCTGCCGCGACGTTAAATCAGACGCTTCTTGGGAGGCAACCCATGTCTTTTTTCTATTTCTTTGATCTTCTTTGTAGATTAGGATTTTTGGGCTAATGGTTTGCGAGATGTTGCAGGGATAATGTTGAAGTAGTGCACAACAAAAGAACAAAATGTCAAGTCTTTGAAGTTTGCCAGTGCGGTCACGCTACATAACAGTGCGGTCGGCGCTGGCTTGTGCAATGGTGTCCCAGTCTCTGAAGTAAACAGCGCGGCCGCGTCACTTTCTATGCGGTCCGCGCTAGGAGAACTGAGTAATACATGATCTCTGAAGTTTCCCCACACGAACGTGTAACATAATAGTGCGGTCCACGTGGGAAGCTAGATTTAAGTATGCTGGACATAAATCCAGCGCAGTCCGCGGCCGTTTTTGCGAGGCCGCACTGGTAGGTAAGTGAAGGGCCCCACGGTTTTCTATAAATAGAGACCTAAGGCCTCATTTCACCCTTTTCGCAATCTGACTTCCTAAGCCTATTTTCTACTATTCATCTGAGACATTTGCATCAAGTAGTTTGATTCCTCATAATTCCTGGTAACATATCTTGCAATTTCATTCATTATTTCTAATTTTTCATTATTTTGTTGCTTCCTAGTAGTATAACTTCTTATTTCTTCCCATTTCTCTTAGTTTTGATGATTAGATTAGTTTTTTGTGTTAATTTTGAACACTGGCCATAAATTACTATATGGTTAATTGAGTGGGGACAACTAGGACCCAAAATTGCTAAAAAATGGACTTAAATGCAAAACCCTAAGTCAGTTAAAATCCTTGGCCCAGTGCGGTCGCGCATCATTTTTGCGCGGTACGCGTCAATTTTTTTTTGTGTGTGCTTAGTTTGATACCAGCGCGGTTGCATTGCATTTCTGCGCGGTCCGTGCTGACCCAATGCGGCCGCGGTTCATACCAGTGCAGACCGCGTTGGGAAGGTTCAGAGAGGCTTGTTTTGGTATAGTTGCTCAGCGCGGCCGCGCTCTAGTTTTACGTGATCCACGCTACCCCAGCGCGACTGCGTGACTCTTTTGCGCGGTCCGCGCACCTCTGTTGTGCTACACTACTTCTGTGTCATGAAATTAACAGTGTTCTCCTCTTGTGTTCTTCATCTATTACACAGCATGTGCTTAAACTAACAATGTTAGATGTGTATTCTTTTTGCATATCATGGTTAAAAAATGAGGCGGTAAACAACCATAACAATCCGGGAGAGGTGGAGCCTCCCGAGGGGGTAAGGGAAACAAAATTGTTAAACTCACTCCCCAAGCTCGGGAAAATATCAAAAAGACCCGTAAGCTGATACAGGCTGCTGACAAGGCTGCCTCTCACTCTTCGGGGAGTGAGTATGCACCATCCAGGAGCATCACCTCAGAGTCTGCCCCCACTCACATCACTGACCCACTCCAACTACATGACACTCATTCACCATCACCCTCATCCAAAAGACCAGTCAACGTAGTCTCGGATTTGTTTGATGAGTCCGTAGCAAGAAGTAAAGAACAATACTCCACCTCCCCCACAACTTCATTATCTGGGGAGAGTGCAGGATATGGTGAGGGGGTGAGCCTCAAGTCGGGGGAGTTGATCGAACCAGAAAACCTGAAGCCTGGGCAGACAGATTTGTTAGTGAGTTGGCATTCCACAAATTTAGAGAGTGGTGGCCCGTGAGGAAGTTGGTCTCGGAGAGAACATTCATTGATAAAGACCTTGTACCTCTCAACCCAAACGTGCAAAAGCAATTCCGTACTAGATATGGCTGGGACTTCTTCAAGAAATGTATTGATGCCAATGAACATATGGTGAAAGAGTTTTATTGCAATGTCTCTCACATAGTCAAAGACTCGAAAGTGACGAAGGTGAGAGAAAAATAGTAGTGTTTGATGGGAAGTCGCCGAATGACTACTTGGAGTTCAAGGAGGAGGATGAATCAGAGTATTTAGCTAAGCTGGCAATGGGTGAAGAAGTGCATCCTTGGTTGGCCGAGTACTTGGCAGCCCCATGCACTGTTCCAAAATTGTTGAAAGCAGGGAAGAAGATTCTACGGAACACCTTCAGTTTTGAAGCTAAAGGTTGGTTGACCTTTGTTTGTAGTAGGTTTGATCTTTCCACCCATGATCACTCAGTTCCTCTTGCCCGGACTGTTCTTGTGGCATCCATCATGGCCGGGCTTCCTCTCAATGTGGGTAACATCATCTCAAGGGTGATCTCTGCTGTCGTACAGGAGACCAACACAAACTACCCTTTCCCTAACAACCTGTCCATGTACTTTAGGGATTTGGAGGTCAATAAAAAATGTTTTGATGTTAAGACGAAGCCGGTGTCCCCCTATTAATAGTATAGCCAGTTGGGTTCAGACAACACAAAGTCAAAGAAGTACCAGCCACCCACCTCTGCCCCACCTGGCCAGTCTGAGGAGCTAGTTGTGGTAGAGCCTTCTACTGGGCCATCCACCATTCCTGCTACTATTACCGATGAGACCTTGCCCCCGGGTCCTTCTTCTATTGCTGGCCCTTCTACTTCAGCTGAACCGGCAATCCCTTCATCAAAGACTCATCGGTTCACTGCCCACTAGCTTAGTCAGTCTTTAGCCAGTCTGAACAACTGGATGTCAGCTGCAACATCCAAGTTGTCCACCTTGGCTACTACAGTTGAGTCCCAGTCAGAACCAGCCACTGTTCAGATTCCTCATTTTATTGAGGAGACATTGAAGAAGCTCCTGGCCAACCAGGAGAGGATTTTAGAGACTCAGTCCACCTTGACTAAGGTGGTAGATTCGCATGGTAAGGCTTTGAAAGACCTTGCCAAGGAACATAAGAAGATGAGAAAGTCAAGAGCGTCGAGGGAGTCGGTGAAGAAGCTTTGAGCTAACGTTGACAAGCTATTGGCAGACCAGATGCCTTTAGACTTGCTATTTGGGGATTCAACCGTTGATCCAGCAGCATCTCAGAAACAGCAGGAGGAGGAGCCTAGGCAACCAAGGAAGAAGAGGAAGCTTCCTAGCACGGAGGGTGTAGTGATCAAGGTAGCACAAGTTCAGGAGGGTCCCTCCAGTGTTTCACCAGATGTTCAACTGGTCCATGACCCGGCCCCTATCATAGCAGCAGAGCAGTAGCAAGCCGGGAACCAGTCTGAGGTTCCCGCCAGTACAGAGGACCAGAGGACCACTGAGTAGCCCATGCAGACGAATCAAGCTTAGGGAGCCATTCTATATCCTTTATTTGATTTTATGCTTATTTTGGTAGTTGGCATTGGGGACAATGCCAGCTCTTATTTGTGGGTGTGCGCCCTACTATTTTTATTTGATACACTTGGATGACTGTATATATTTGATTTTTAGTTTATGATTATTAGATTTGATAGTTGGCCTGTATATAATTTCTCATTTTGGCTTCTTCTCTACTTTATGTATATATTCATCCCCCGTTGTATATTCTACTCCCCTATTGTACATATTCATTCGGTTTTTCTATTTTCGTTAAAATTTTTCATTTTTAGCTTCGTAGTTAGGCTCGTAGCATTTTGTTTTGGTTTTGGCATTTTCAATAAGCCCTTGATTTTCTTAATGCCACGGTTCTTTCCAAGGATAGAGTATTGCATGAACCAGGTGGCTCTTCCCAATGATAGATGGCGTGACAACCTTTTTAAGGGTTTGAGTCTGTTTTTGATTTTGATATTTTATAGTTAAGGGTACCTCAGGCAAAGCTTCACTTGGGCCTAACACATTTGCCTTTGATCCCATGGTCAAAGACATAATGTTGTGTTTAGGATGGTGAAAGTCGTGGCCTTGAGACTCTTGTGTTGACTAAACAATCATTATGTGGTCGACTTGGACCATTGTGTGCTTGAATCATAACTAAGGTTGTTGTGGGCCCTCAACTTGATGTCTTTATCAATCCTTGAGTGTGTGTGGTGAGAATTCAAATTCTGAGTCCAAGTCCCGAGCCGATGGTCTAGAACTTGCCCCCAATGTTTGTTGAGGCGAAATCCTAGGTGAAATTTGACCTGAGAAGTGATTACAGGCTCTTCTTGATCCAAATGCTAAGTTGAACAATCCCATAGCCTACCAATGAAATGATTCCCTAGTTAACTCTTTTGAGCCTTAAANGAACAAAAAAGGGGGGGGGGGGGATTCAAATAAAACAAAAGTGAAAAAGGGTGTGAAAAAAGTAGAAAAAGGAGAAATGTGTTGAATTGCATAAGGAAGAGTGACAGTGTGTCTCTCTAACCCCTTCAAAAAGAAGTGAATACTCTAATGAGTTAAGAAAGTGTGCCAAAATGAAACAAAAGAAGTGCTTAAGAGAATATTGAACCCACTTGAACAAAAACATATCCTACCTTTACCCAAAAGCCTTTACAATGACTCCACAAAATCCTTATATGAACTTGAGTTGAAGAGAACCTACATTAGTGGATTCTTATATAAGGGGCAAGCATATGGTACCTAGAGCCGGACTTGTGACCTTCTTTGTGAGAGAAATGGGTGAAATCCCATCAACCTCGGTTTGTGTGTCATTCCTCTAAAAGGTGAGGTTCGCTTAGGGAGAGTTGAGGATGTGTGAGTTTGGGTCCCACAATGACCAAGGTATTTGAGAAAAGCTCTTTGATGAAATGAGTCAACCCTTGATGCTCTGGTGTCACACTTGATCCATAGTTTTCAAAAGCTTAAAATGTGTTAATGATGCATTCGTATTAAGGGCAATTGTTAGTCCCAATTGATGCTTGTTGAGGTTACTTTAGGGTGGCTGGAAATTCTTGGATTGCCTTTTTAAGGGTGGGAATTATTTTGTTTGCTTAGGACAAGAAAATATTTAAGTTTGGGGGAGTTGATAAGTTAGGATTTTAACATGATTATACTCTCTACTTGCTGTTGCTTTTGTTATAAATTGCCACAAAATAATCCCAAAATGCTTACAAGTTGCGCTTGATTGCAGGTTTGGGCGACAAGATGACAAATGTCAAAGATCGGCTAAAACCAGAGTGAAACCTGCCAAGTGTTAAAGACCAAGTGAAGTGAGGAACACGAAGACCTAGTGCGGACTGTACTGATATGCCACACGGCCGCGCTAGGAGATTCAGAGAGTGGCTAATTCAAGGGTAGTTCGCGCGGCCGCGCTCTATTTATACGCGGTCCGTGCCAGTGAGGTTCAGAGACCAACAATTGCATGACAAAGTCCCACACGACCGCGCTACATTTCTACGCGGTCCGCGTGGATGAGATTCATAGAGTTGGAGTTTTGGCCAAATATGTCCGCGCGGCTGCGCTCCATTTATACGCGATCGGCGCCAGTTTCATACCACGACCGTGCTACATTTCTGCGCGGTCCGCGGTCCCAACTTCAGAGTGTAGAGTTCAAGAGTCCAAGAGCCAACACAGCCGCACTACCTTTTTGCGCGGTCCGTGCTGACCTCGCAGGGGTATTTTTGTCCAGTTTTTCTAGCCCGGTATAAATAGGAAATTTTACCATTTTTTGGTCAAGTTTTTATTCAGAACAAGAGCTGCGCTCGTGAGAACCGTGTTTTAGCCTATTTTGGGCATTTTAGCATTAATTCTTCCATAGATTCTTGTAGATTAACTTTAGCAATTAATTAATATGCTTAGTTCTTCATCTATTTCTTCTGTTTCTTCTTTAATAATGTCTAGCTAAACCTATTAGCTAGGGTTGTGGCTCAACCCTAGTGTGGGTAATTGATGGGTGTTGCTTCTTAATGATAGATTGATATTGGGTGTTTGTTATTTGGGTTAATCTTATGCTTTAATTAAGGATTGGTGGTTGCAAACATTGATTCTATCTTAGCGGGTTTTGACTCTTCTTGAGAAAGAGAGTCTATGACCCCAAAATTGGCCCAACAAGGAATTAGGATGGACCCGTGAGAAATGGTAGTCCCAATTAACGAGTTAAATCTCGAGAGAGTAATCACCCTACTTGAACCCTAGTTGCTTGGTCTAATTGGCCTACCCAATTGGTCTCGAGAGAGTCAATTGGGCAAAATCGCTCTCTCTACCGAGAGGTGTGAGAGTGGGTACAATTGTGCACTATTATTAGTAGTTTCTTCCCGTTAGTTAACCACCTAGGTAATGCCACGACCCTAGTGCCTTTCTCTATCTTAATTACAACTTAGAAAATACCCCTTTAGCATAATTTAGTCTTAATGCTTAGTTGATAATAGTAGTTGATAAAATAAAACCCAAAAATGTTAGGAGTGCAATTAGAAGTACAAACGCATTCTTCGTCTAGATAGATACGCAAATCCACTCCAATCTCTCTGTGAAAAAATCGACCCTGATACCACTATTCGGGTAAAAGCTGTAGCACCCGCTTTTCCTACCATTGTGTAAGGTCTAGTTGGCAGCAATCGGCCTTCTTCACAAAATCTGGTGGTTCCATTGCTTGGGAAGGTTCAATTTTACAAAAATTTTCACCTGTAACAGACTGTAACTTGTGTTTATAAGTCAATAAGTATGCCTCATTGCTGAACCACTAATGCATTCCTGTAGTGGGTCTATATTATTATGGAGCATAGCTGTAATAGCATGAGGACATGTGATTCCACTAAGACCCCATGCCCTACAAGTACACATACTAAAATCCAGCCTAACACAATGTTTATCACCTCCCTCAGACACTTCATACCCACTGTCACCATTCGCATTGACTTTACAACATTGAGCAATCTGTAGATACTCACTGTACAATTGCATGCTTTTTGGACTGAATTCAGTAGCCCATGTCTTCACTTCATCTTCATGTATCCTTATCATGTTTATGACATTGAGTCTCATATCCTAGGGATGGGCGTTCAGGCAGTTCGGATTGCATATGAAATTTTGGTTTGGATTTTCAATTTTCGGATTGACATAATGACAATCCAAATCCAATCCAAATAAGTTCGGATTGGATCAGACTTTTTAAGTTCGGTTTCGGATTAATCGGTTTGGATATTTTGGATTTTTGGTTTTGAGCTTATAACTTGAGATGTTTCTTCTTTTTATAAAAATGAATATCCAAATGAAGTATTACATTAAACTGCCTGAAAAGTTCTTCATTCTCACCGCAATCATCCAAATAAAATATTAAAGTAATGATATAAAAAGATATAAAAAATACAATAGAGACATTAATACGACGGATAAGAAGTAGTAATAGTAAAACCATGTCTAAATAGAATGTATTCTCATAATAACTTAGTAATTGATATTGAATATATATGATAATATCTAATGGGTAGGGTATTGAACTTATTACTATTTACATATGGATAATGGACTAAATATAAAGTATAAGAATTTTAGATTTTCGGATATCCAAAAATTCGAAGTACCAAATCCAATATTTAATCCGAAATCTAAAATTTTTAAAAGAAATCTAAAATCCAATATGTAATCCGAAAATCCAAACAAAAAATCCAAGAAATTTGGATTTTGGTTTGGATTTCGGGTTTGCCCAAAGTATGCCCACCCCTATCATATCCTCAAACATCTTAATTATTGGCTTGAATCTAGAATCCATAATCCATTTGTTAAAGGATTCAATCAGGTTGTTATCAACTGATTGATTCTTGCATACAATATCCAAGTAAGCTCTACACCAAGCTTGAGGTGGATACTTCAACAGACCCTCAACAACCTCCTTCTTCAATTCTCCTAATTTCTTTAGTTGATCTTTGAATTCCTCTTCATACGTGGCCCATGAACACCACCAAAGCAGCTTTTTGTGTTTTCAGGTGTTAAATGATTTGCACCAGTTGGCCTCAATATGCCTAACACAGAATCTGTGGTGTGCTTCTGGAAGGATAGTTCTGACAACTTCAGTTAATCCCTAGATATTTTTAAATCAACCAAAATAAAATTGTATCAGCTAGTGTGCATAAAACACCAGAGTAAATCAAAGAAGAATATACTAAAATAGGAAAGTTACCTTTTGCATGTCTAGCATGACAATGATTCCTTCACCTTCTTTGAGGTTCAAAGAATTCTTCAGTAATTCCATAAACCAAATCTAGCCTTTGTTTCCTTGTCAACAATTGCCCATGCCAAATGGTAGAAGTGATTGCTACTATTCTGACCACAACAACTAGCAATATTCCCTTGGCCTCCCCCTTCAGAAAAGTACCATCAACACTAATATCCTGTCTAAGACCCAAACTAAAACCCATCTTCTATCACGACCCAAAACTAAACCCGGTCGCGATAGCGCCTATCATAGAACTAGGAAAGCCGACAGACTCCCAAAACAATTCGGTATTTCATTAAAAGATTGATAAAAGCCTTTTTCATACTGAAATTTCATAAAAGAGTTCAACTCCAAAACAAAATATGAAAATAAATAGTCCGACATCGGGGTGTCACTAAGTCATGAGCAACTACTACAAACTATTTTGAAAGATAGTCAGACTAACATAGTTTGAGAGTAACCAAAATACACTAAATGGAAGATCAATAAGGAGAAAAGCAGGACTGCAATCGCCAGGCAGCTACCTCGCTATCTCCGGTTAAAGTCTGCAATTGGAATAGAATCAACAACCGCTATCGTAGCCTGAGATACTTGGATCTGCACACAAGGTACATGGGGTAATGTAATTACACCAACTCAGTAAGTAACAAAGCCAAACTATGGATTGATAGGCAGTGATGTACTTAAACTCAACAGGTAATAGAAATAAACTGTGCAGAAAAAGTAGGCATCCTTTCAATTCAAGTATTCAACTCAAGCAGTACAGTAAATATAGATCTGGACAATGCGAAGTATAAAGCTCAGTTAATATTTACGTGCCAAAGCACATAATGCATGAAAATGTACCATGTACCTCCACTCTCAAGTGCTCAACCACTCGGTACTGCATATGGCTGTCCGGCCCAAGGAAGTATATACACATCAATGACAACAATCACTCAGTATCGAGGAAGGCTATTTCATTGCTACGGAGAAGATCCATCTCTAGGTATAAATACTTCGGACAAGATCCATGTCCAGGGAAGATCCATCCCTCAATAATATCAACTGCGCTCATTGGGGGTGTGTTATAGACTCCAGAGGGGCTCCAACAGCCCAAGCTCTATCATAATCATCAACATAACTGCTACGGCGTGCAACCCGATCCCATAACTGTCACTCATAATCAGGCTCTCGGCCTCACTCAGTCATCACTCTCCAGTCTCACACAAGGGCTTATAGTGCCATAAAAACTAGCCCGGAATAATGGTATGATGTGCCGATAAATAAAAACAGAGACTAAGACGTGATATGAAATACATGAATAAGACTGAGTACAGAATATCAATGAAACTAGTGAGATGACAGCAAGAAACGACCACTCGGGTCCCAACAGTATCGCGTGGAGCCCTAACATGATATCTAGCATGATTTATAGCTCATTTACTTAATCACAGGATGGGAACACGAATATTAGCAAGAAAGAGTTGCTAAACGATGCCATGGAATGAACCAGGTCTCTCGTTAAACGGTGCCACGGAATGAACCAGGTCTCTCGTTAAACGGTGCCATGGAATGAATCAGGTCTCGATTCTCACGGTGCACGCCCACACGCCTATCACTTGGCATGTGCGTCACCTTAATACTAAACATATAACACATAGCTCGGTGTTTCAAACCCTCAAAACCAAGTTTGGAAGCGTTACCTACCAAATGCTCCGAATCTATTCACAATTAGTACAATACGATCAATATACGCCAATGGAATGAATTCCACAAGAAAAACTATCAACTTAGACCAAAATCCCAAAATTCACCCAAACCCGGCCCCCGGGACCATGTCTCAAAATCTGACAAAAATCACAAAACTAGAAATCCCATTCACTCACAAGTCCATACATACGAAATTCATCAAATCCGACTCTATTTGGGCCCTCAAATCCTCAAATCAAACCCTCCAAAATTCCAAGCCGTAATCCCTCATTTTCACTCCTAATCTTCACTAATTACATGATTAAACAATGGGAAATCATCACATATATAAGTATTAGGGCTCAAGCAACTTACCTCACTGATAATCCCTTGAACCCCTCCTCAAAATCGCTCCCAAAAGCTTCAAAACCGACTAAAAATGGTGAAGAATGAGACAAACTTCGTGAATTCCACAATTTGTACTTTCTGCCCAGAGATACCGCATATGCGGTCCAAATGACACTTCTGCAATGCGCACCTGCAGAAAATCTATCGCAGGTACAGTTCCCACTTTTTCCCTTAAAATCCGTTTCTGCGGTCATAATATCGCACCTGCGGTTTCGCAGGTGCATTCCAGTTCTAGCACTTGCTATTCCAGCACCAAACCGCTCCTGCCCGCATCTGTGAGCCTTTCTCCAATCTACGGGCCTCGCACCTGCAGTTCCCACTCTGCAGGTGCGATTAAGACAAAACCAGCAGCTTTAGCTACACTTTCCAAATTTTAAACTCTCCGTTAAGCATCCGAAATCATCCCAAGCCCCTCGAGACCTCAACCAAACATACTAACAAGTCATATATCAACATATGAACTTAGTTGAAGCTTTAGAACACTCAAAACAACATTAAAACACCAAATTACCCTCAGATTCAAGCCTAAGAACTTCTAAATATCCAAATTCCGCAAACAATGCTGAAACCCATCAAATCACCTCCGAATGACCTGAAATTTTGCACACATGTAAAAAATGAGACCACGAACCTTCTCCAACTTCCAGAATTCCATTTCGACCTCGATATCATTTTTCCATTGCCGACCAAAATTGCGAAATTTCCAACTTTCGCCAATTCAAGCCTAATTCTACTACGAACCTCCAAATCACATTACAGATGCGATCCTAAGTTCAAAATTACCTAATGGAGATAATAGAACTATCTGAATTCACATCCGATATTGTTTACACATAAGTCAACATACTGTCACCTTTCCAAACTTAAGCCTTCACAAAAGAGACTAAGTATCTCAAATCCTCTCCGAAACCACTCCAAACCAGAACCAACTGACCCAAAATGTTTTAATATAGCCAAAAAACACAAAAGAAGCATAAATGGGTAAACATGCTATAACTCTCAAAACGATCGGCCGGGTCGTTACATCCTCCCCCTCTTAAACAAATGTTCATCCTCAAATGGGTTTAACAGCATACATGAAGCCTCAAATAGGTGTGGATATTTGCTCCACATCTCCCTCTCGGTCTCCCAAGTAGCCTCTTCCATGGGCTGACCTCTCCACTGCACTTTCTCTGAAGCTATATTCTTTGATCTCAACTTTCGTACCTGCCGCTCCAAAATAGCCACTGGCTCCACATCATAAGTAAAATCACCATCTAACTTAACCGTGCTGAAATCCAAGACGTGAGACAGATCGTCGATATACTTCCGAAGCATATAAACATGAAATACTGGATGCACCCCCGACAAGTTAGGTGGCAAAGCAAGCTCATAAGCCACCTCCCCAATCCTCCGAAACACATCAAAAGGCCCAATGAACCGAGGGCTCAACTTGACCTTCTTCCCAAATATCATAACACCCTTCATGGGTGAAACTTTCAGTAGAACCTTCTCCCCAACCATATAAGACACATCACGAACCTTTTTATCAGCATATCTCTTTTGTCTTGGCTGCGCTGTATGAAGCCGCTCCTGAATCACTTTCACCTTGTCCAATGCATCCTGAACCAAGTCTGTACCCAAAAGCCTAGCCTGGCCTGACTTTAACCAACCTATTGGAGATCTACACCTTCTTCCATATAAAGCCTCATACGAAGCCATCTGAATACTCGACTGATAACTGTTGTTGTAAGCAAACTCCGCAAGCGGTAGAAACTAGTCCCATGAACCCCCAAAATCGATGACACAAGCGCATAACATGTCCTCCAATACCTGAATAGTGCACTCAGACTGTCCGTCCGTCTGAGAGTGAAAAGCTATGCTCAACTCAACCTGAGTACCCAACTCTCGCTGCATGGCCCTTCAAAACTGTGATGTAAACTGAGTACTTCTATCTGAAATGATAGAAACTGGGATACCATGCAGGCGAACAATCTCTCAAAAATAAATCTCAGCTAACCACTCTAAAGAATAGGTACTACATATAGGAATGAAGTGCACGTACTTGGTCAGCCAATCCACAATCACCCTAATAGCATTGAACTTCCTCAAATTTCGTGGGAGTCCAACTACGAAATCCATGGTGATTTGCTCTCACTTCCACTCTGGAATCTCTATCTGCTGAAGCAAGACACCCGATCTCTGATGCTTATATTTCACCTGCTGACAATTGAGACACCAAGCTACAAACCCCACTATATCTTTCTTTATCCTCCTCCACCAATAGTGTTGTCTCAAATCCAGGTACATCTTCGCGGCACCCAGATGGATAGAATACCGCGAGTTGTGGGCCTCCTCTAGAATCAACTCCAAAAGCCCATCTACATTGGGCACACATATCCAGCCCTGCATCCTCAATACCCCGTCATTACCAATAGTCACATCTCTAGCATCATCATACAGAACCTTGTCCTTGAGGACAAGCAAATCAGGAACATCATACTGGCACTCTTTGATACGATCAAACAAGGAAGACCGAGAAACAACATAAGCTAGGATCCGACTAGGCTTCGAAATATCCAACCTCACAAACCGATTGGCCAAGGCCTAAACATCAACTGCAAGAGGTCTCTCAGCAACAAGAAGTAACGCAAGGCTACCCATACTCACTGCCTTCCTACTCAAGGCATCGGCCACCATATTGGCCTTTCCCAGATAGTACAAAATAGTAATATCATAGTCCTTTAGCAGCTCCAACCATCTCCGCTGCCTCAAATTGAGATCCTTTTGTTTGAACAAGTGCTGGAGGCTACGATGATCAATAAACACCTCACAAGACACACCATAAAGATAGTGCCTCCAAACCTTTAATGCGTGAATAATGGCAGCCAACTCCAAATCATGAACATGGTAGTTCTTTTTATGGGACTTCAAATGACGAGAAACATAAGCAATCACTCTACCCTCTTTCATCAACACACACCCAATGCCGACCCAAGAAGTATCACAATATACTACATAAGAACCTGAAGCTGATGGCAAAACTAACACTGGAGTCATGGTCAAAGCGGTCTTGAGCTTTTGAAAGCTCGTCTCACACTCATCTGACCACCTGAAAGGAGCACCCTTTTGGGTCAATTTAGTCAAGGGTGATGCAATAGATAAACATTCCTGAACGAACCGACGGTAATAACTTGCCAAACCAAGAAAGCTATGAATCTCCATGGTTGAGGACAGTCTAGGCCAACTCTAGACCATATCTATCTTCTTCGGATCAACCTAAATACCCTCACTGCACAGCACGTGCCCCAAGAACGCCACTGAACTGAGCCAAAACTCACAATTGGAGAACTTAGCATACAACTTCTCCTCTCTCAACCATTGCAATACAACTCTCAAATGCTCAGCGTGCTCCTCCTGGATATGAGAGTACACCAGGATATCATCAATGAATACAATAACAAACGAGCTGAGATACAGCCAAAACACGTTGTTCATCAAAGGCATGAACACTGCTGGGGCTTTGGTCAGCCCAAAAGACACCATAAGGAACTCATAATGATCATATCGTGTCCTAAAAGTTATCTTATGAATGTCTGAGCCCCTGATCTTCAACGGATGATACCCTGACTTGAGATCAATCTTGGAGAACACCCACGCTCCCTGAAACTTGTCAAATAAATCATCAATATAAGGCAAAGAATACTTGTTCTTGTATTGTGACTTGTTCAACTGCTTGTAGTCAATGCACATTCTCATTGTGCCATCCTTCTTCTTCACAAATAGAATTGGTGCACCCCAAGGTAACATACTAGGCCAAATAAACCCCTTATCAAGAAGTTCCTGAAGCTTCTTATTCAATTCCTTTAACTCCGCCGGTGTCGTACAATACGATGGAATAGAAATAAGCTGAGTGCACGACACCAAATCAATATCAAATTCAATATCCTTGTCCCGCAGCATGCCCGACGGGTCTGCAGGAAACACATATGAAAAATATCTCACCATCGGAACCAAATAAATAGTAGGAAAAAACCCTAAACCCCAAAACCCACGCTCAAAGGCTCTTTCCTCTCTCTACTTTCTCTCTCTAGATTTTCTTGCTCGAAGAAGGTAGCCATGGCTGCAGCGACCTCTCCCCAGCCCTTGGTTGTGGGGGAGGCAATCCATAATACCAAAGAACAAGTTACAAACGTTACTACAAAATAGTCCTATGCTATGCGACTTAATCCAAACAAAGCTTATGCGTCGAACAAAATTGAGTTGAAGCTTGTCCACATGGTTCATGGAGAACCAACAATTGAATTCACAATGGAAGATGTTAATGCATTTACAATTGAGGAGGGACTGCATCAAGCAGTTATACTTAAGTTTTCATATGGAAAGCCAGACATTCAAGAGTTACGACAGCTTATTCCTAAGCAATTCGACATCAAAGGTTATTGTAATGTGGGACAACTTGAATATCAACATATATTGGTAAGCTATGATCGTTTTGATGATTTTGTTCAGCTATTGTCAAGAACTACTGGATATGTGAAAGCAAAAGGAGAAGATATTTCTTCACGATATTCCCATGGACGATGGGATTTAATCCACGTGAAGAAACTTCAAGAGCAGTCATTTGGATATCGATGTCTGATCTTCCTACGAATTTATTTGCAAAGAAATCCTTAATGTACATAGCTTCAGTAGTGGGTAAACCTTTAGTAGTGGACGAAGCGACACAGGATCGAACGCTGCCAAGTACGGCGAGGGTTAAGGTTTTGCTTGACCTACTGGATAAACATCCTAAAAAAGTTAGGATTAATATTGTTGATGTAAATTCAGGAAACGTTTATTGAATATTATAAGGAGATTGTGTATGATAATCTTCCAAAATATTATTCATGTTGCAAACATCAAGGGCACGATGAACGATCATGTCGTTGGTGGATCAAGAATAATAAGGTTGATGTAGTTGTTGGGGATGACAGGGAAAGTCTGGGCAATGTAGATAAATTACAAGGTGATGCTAGAGATTTTCTTAATGCCAAAAGAGCTGGCCAACAGGAAGTTGAAGGAGCAGAAGAAAATTTGGTCGAACAGCAGGTAACACAAATAGAAGGAAGAAGACAAACTCAGAAGAATGATGTGGATCGAGCTGCTGTGGTTTCAAAACTTGATAAAGGACCATATCCACCTTCTCGTGATGTACCTACTAGGAGAGCTTTGGCAACAATTTCCAATGTTATCAATCCAATAGTGCAAGCCTATGATAAACTTACTACTGCTGCAGCTATTCTATCCACTGGTATAGTTGCAAAAAGGAATGATGAGGGTACAGAAGAAGCTGCAATTGGTTCTATTTCTAAAAAACAATTTGGCCCTAATGGGAAAAGTGTGAATCAGGAGGTCAAACAACATGGAAAGAAAGAAGGACTTGAACCTGCATCTGATACAAGGCCAAAGAATACTGTTCAAATAGAGGATATTGCAGATAATCGACCTACTATTAGTGAAAAGGTTAGTAATGGAACAACTGATAGAGTAGTAGGAGATCAAACTACTGGAGTAAGGATATTGTAGAGGCTGGAACTGTTTCCTCAGGTGGTAAAGTTGGCATTGAGGTAGACATATCTCAAAAGACAACTGGAGGAATACAATCAAAAGTTGTAGGGCAGCCTTCTGACAGAAACGTTGTTGCCCAGACTTTAGGCAAGGAAAAAGATGGAAATAAGTCCATATTACTGGTAAATCAAAGCGAGACTATACTTAATAATGGTCAGGGAGGCGATATGGGTAAAAACAAAGAAGAATGGAACGTGGTAACAACTAGGAAATCTCCTACAAAGAAGCAGGTCTCACCAAAACAGCAGAACAAAAGTGTTCGACAAATTGACTTCAATGTTGGTTCAAGCTCAAATATATTCGAGGTTCTTGCTGATGTTGGGGACCCTGAAGGTGAAGCAACAGGTTTACATGAGAGTGGTATGTCCAAACAACTTGGTCCAATGCTCAGTAATGAAAGAGGACCAAGGAAGTATAGATTTGACGGGAAAATTGGTGTTCGACGAAATAACTCAAACAAAAATCTGGAGAATGAACCAACAAATGTCCAAGCCCATAGTTCCAATGTACCTACACTACATTTTTCCAATCCCCAAGTCGAACAAATCATCAAGGATGCCCGAAAATAAATGATGATGAAAACTACCATGATTAAACAACCTTTGGTCACCTTAAATACCTCAGTCTTTGATGTTCCCTCTCAATCAGTTGAGTCCTATAGGGAATTTGAACGTGAATCTGGGCAACATATTATGTTAACTGGGAATAATAATGAGATCATACAAGCAAAGGTTAGGGGAATGGCTAGTAATGCTAAATTGTGGAAAGACCAACGTGAGGAGGATGATGAAGAGGATTAGGGGTGATGGTTTTGTTGGATATTCATCACAAGAACCTGAGTAGGAGGTTGATCAGGAAAGTGCAGGTGAAGAGCTTGAACCAATAGCAAATCCAAAAGCACCAAGCCACAAGAGCAAGCTGAACCTCAACTCACCAGTGTTTATTCCCAGAAATTCACCAAGTGCTGCTATTCGAAAAGCAGAAGCTGGAAATATGGATCACAATACTGCAACACAGTCCAAACAGATAGTTACAGTAGATACTGCAGTTCAAAATGCAGAAACACCCACAGCTTTGCTGCAGCAGCAACAATCTTCTCCACACACTTCAGCTGATAGGCATTCTGGAGATCAAAAAGCAACAGAAACACTAGAAGTTGGGCAGCAAATCGTGACAACCACTCCAGCTATCTCAATAGAGGAAAGAAAACTCTTGGATGTGATGGTAAGTGCTAATCCTATAAAATCTATAAATACTATTGTAAGGAGTACTGGTCGTGCAAGTAGAAGCAGTAACAAATTGCAAATTATAGAACAACAACATAATGCAACATTGCCTAATACACATGATAGAAAAATTATGGTGACACAAGATTTTGATCAAGACAAATCAAATCCGGTGATTGTGGGCAGAGAAACATTTATAGATGGTGAGGAGGATGATATTTTAAATCAATGCCGGGCAGACGCAGCAAGAAAAGGTGATTTATCACCTATGCATAGCGGAAAAGGCAAGAAGTCTCGTACAAGGGATAAAATTGGGACGATAGGGTGAATGAAGATGCAAATGTATGGTGACTTCCAATGAGAGTTGCCAAACAAAGACATTCCATCAAAACTACATCCACAATGTCCAATCGTTCAAAGAAGAAAGCATGAAGTTTGAAGACATTTTAAAGAAGGTAGAGGATGAAGACAAGCAGATACAAATTGAAGATTTCACAACACTAGAGAAGGGAGTACATTAGTGTTATTTCTACATATTTTTATTCTACCATCATATTAGCATACTTCTATGTAATATCATCACGAAGTATGTTATAAACTCTGTGATGATCACAGAATATCTAGTTCTAGCTAGTTCCTTCTTTTTACATGCTTGTTAGTAGGTGAGGCCTTTTATTTTCCTCAATAGGATTAGTAAGGTAAGGTTTAGCCAATTTGTGTTGCTATAGCCCTATGCCTTTGGAAAGATATCCAAATGGTTGTGAGATTATATGCTCTCATGAGACTTTGCCGGCAGCTATCTCATGACTCCTCTACATGAGGCTGCCATAAGTGCAATGTGAGGCACAAAGGAGTAATTATATAGCCAGGGCATAGAGGCAACACTACTGGGCTATTGTCCCCCTTATTTGTACTCTTCCTATGTGGTCATTTTTTTTCCTTTTAGCATTAATAAAACTAGCCCTAGGCACCTGCCTAGTGGATTTTCTTAAAAAAATCAATAGTAGGAGTCTCTGCACTGACATCCCTAGGAAAGGCCAGATAATAAAGATAACCCTTCCCAACCATCCGTTGGGCCTTTAAGTATGAAATCACTCTACTGGGAACATAATCCGACGAACCTCTCCACTCAATATGCGGAACCCCTGGCATAGACAACATTACTGTCTTAATGTGACACGAAGACAACCAATCCATAGTTAATATCACATCAACATCAACCATACTAAGCAGCAAAAGGTCTACTCGGGTCTCCATACCCCCAATAGTCACCATACAAGACTGATATATGTGGTCCTTTATAATAGTATCGCTCACAAGAGTGATACATGAATAGATGAAACAAGATACTCGCGGGGCATAATCCAAATAACGAGCAAAATATGATGATACATATGAAAAAGTGGAACAACGATCAAATAATATAGAGGCATCCCTGTGGCAAACTGAGATAATACATGTGATCACAACATCTGAAGCAATAACATCCAGTCTGGCAGGGAGTGCATAGAAATGGGCCTGACCGCCACCTGATAGGCCTCCCCCTCTAGGGCGACCCCTAGCCGACTAACCTCTACCCTGAACTGGCTGGGTAGGTGGGGAAGTAACTGGTGCTAAAGGCGAAGGCTGACTCCTCTACTGGGACAAAACTCCCATAAGGCAAGGACAGAATCTCTTGATATGACCGAAATCTCCACACTCAAAGCAACCTCTCCCGGTAAATGGCTGTAGGGACTGAAGGGAGCCCCGAGCACCGGGATACCTACTAGAAGAACTAGACATAGATGAGCCCTGAGCTGATGGTGCATGAGTCGAAATCTAAGTTAGAAGGGCACTGAGAGATGAGTGGCCCTGATGAGAACTATGAGAACCATAGTCCGATGATGCACCATGATGAACTGGGCGATCTGACTGAGAATGTCTGAATGGATAACCTTTGTCATGTTAGAACTGATATCTAGAAGGAACACCACCAAAACTAACAAATCCTTGAGGCCTCTCCCCCTAAACTCGCTCCTGGCGGCGAAATGACTCTATCTCTCGAGCAATGTCAACTACCTCTTCAACAGAAGCACCAGACACCTTCTCTATAGTAATCCATGAACCTCCTGATCCTCTTCTTGTCTATAGGAACCAACCAAACAGCATAACGGGCTAACTTAGAAAACCTCATCTCATGCTGTGTACAATCATATCATCCTGATGCAACTGCTCGAACTATCTGCATAGCTCCTCTTTGCGGGACTGTGGCACATACTTCTCCAGAAAGAGAATAGATGCCTACACCTCTCATAAGCCTCCCACCAAGTAAAGCAGGTCCCGAGAACTGAAAGGTAGTTGATGAGACCCCAGTAGTCTCCAGAATACCCGTTGTACGTAGAATCCTCTAACACTTATCCAAGAAACCCTAGACATCCTCTCCCTATGCACCACTAAAAGTCAGAGGCTGAAGTCTACCAAACCTCTCCAATCTATACTACTCATCAGCAGGCATGACTGGATCCACATAATCTTGAGCAGGTGCAACTGGCTGAGCAAGGTGCCCCCGGTGTTTGAAGTCCCTGAACAACCTGCTTAGGTGTACGGACATCGGGAGTCTTAGTGCCTCCCTGGGCCTGGAAAGTAGCTGTTGTAGTAGTAACAGAGACCGCCTGAGCAATATTGGTGCACACGGTCAGAATCTGAGCAAAGGTATCCTGAAGACATGGGATAGCAATAGGCACAACCGATGCCTGAGCTGGTCCCGCTGGTGCATCCACAACTGGACCGGATCATCAATTAGGGTGGTTAGTTGGTATGTATATGCTGCCCTGAATGCTGTGTAGGCTATACCCCTACCCCTACCATGGCCTCGATCGTGACCTCGACTTCTCGCGTCCCTAACTGGTGGTCGTTTATCCTAATCAGTAGCATGTGTCCTCACCATCTGTGAGAGAATAGATTAATAGAATTTTAGTTACCAAAATCAACATATTCACACGATAAGAATTCAAGAATGTGAAGTTTTACTAAAGGTTTCACAGTCTCTCGAAGATAAGTACAGATGTCTCTGTACCAATCCGTAATACTCTACTAAACATGCTCATGACTTATGAGACCTATGTATTTTAGGCTCTGATATCAACTTGTCATGACCCAAAACTAAACCTGGTCGTGATGGCGCCTATCATGGAACTAGGCAAGATGACACACTCCTAAAACAATTAGGTTATTTCATTAAAAGATAGATAAAAGCCTTTTTAATATTGAAATTTCATAAAAGAGTTCAACTCAAAAATAAAATACGAAAATAAATAGCCCGACATCGGGGTGTCACTAAGTCATGAGAAACTACTACAAACTATTTTGAAAGATAGTAAGACTAACATAGTCTGAGCGTAACCAAAATACACTAAAGGGAAGATAAATAAAGAGAAAATAAAGACTGCGATCGCCAGAAAGCTACCTTGTTATCTTCGGTTAAAGTCTGCAATTGGAATAGAATCAACAACTGCTACTGTGGCCTGAGATACCTGGATCTGCACACAAGGTGCAGGGGGTAACATAAGTACACCAACTCAGTAAGTAACAAGTCCAAACTATTGACTGATATGCAGTGACATACTTAACCTTAACAGCTAATAGAAATAAACTATGCAGAAAAAGTAGGCATGCTTTCAATTCAAGTATTCAACTCAAATAATACAGTAAATATAGATCTGGACAATGCGAAGCATAAAGCTCAACTAATATTTACGTGCCAAAGCACAAAATGCATAAAAATATACCATGTACCTCCACTATCAAGTGCTCAACCACTCGGTACTGTATATGGACATCCGGCCCAAGGAAGATCCATCCCAGAATAAATACACATCACTGACAACAATCACTCAGTACCGAGGAAGGCCATTCCGGCCCTACGGAGAAGATCCATCTCCAAGTATAAATACTTCAGACAAGATCCATGTCCACGGAAGATCCATCCCTTTATAATATCAATTGCGCTCACTGGGGGTGTGTTATAGACTTCGGAGGGGCTCCAACAGTCCAAGCGCTATCATAATCATCAACATAACTATTGCGGCGTGTAGCCCGATCCCATAACTATCACTCATAATCAGGCTCTCGGCCTCACTCAGTCATCACTCTCTAGTCTCACACATGGGCTTATAATGCCATGAAAACTATCCCAGAACAATGATATGATGTGCCGATAAATAAAAACAAACACGGAGAAATGATATGAAATGCATGAATAAGACTGAGTACAGAATATCAATGAAAATAGTGAGTTGAAAGCAAGAAACGACAACTCGGGTCCCAACAGTATCGGCATAAATCCCTAACATGATATCTAGCATGATTTACAACACTTTTACTTAATCACATGATGGAAACACGAATATTAGCAAGAAAGAGTTGCTAAACGATTCCACCGAATGAACCAAGTCCCGATTCTCACGGTGCACGCCCAGACACCCACACGCCCCTCATTTGGCATGTGCATCACCTCAATACTAAACACATAACACATAGTTTAGGGTTTTGAACCCATGGAACCAAGTTTGGAAGCGTTACTTACCTTAATCAAGCCAAAATACTACTTTGCGACACCCTTTCCTCTCCACTCGGCTTCTAAATGCTCTGAATCTATTCATAATTAGTACAATACCATCAATATACACTAATGGAATGAATTCCTCAAGAAAAACTATCAACTTAGACCAAAATCGCGAAATTCACCCAAACCCGACCCCCGGGCCCATGTCTCAAAATTCGACAAAAATTATAAAACTAGAAGGCTCATTCACTCATGAGTCCATACATATGAAATTCATAAAATTTGACTCCATTTGACCCCTCAAATCCTCAAATCAAACCCTCCAAAATTTCAAGCCCTAACCCCTAATTTTCACCCCTAATCTTCACTAATTGCATGATTAAACAATGGAAAATCATCATATATACGATTACTAAGGCTCAAGCAACTGACCTCACTGATAATCCCCTGAAACCCTCTGGCACAACCCGGATTTCCTGCCGTCGGGATCATGATGACGCCTACTAGTGAAAGCTAGGCAAGCCAACTACTCCGATTAATTTACCCTTTTCATTTTTATCTTTAAAAATTTACAACTTAGCATAATATAAATAGCAGAATAATGAGGCGGAAGAATGGAATTAACAATTTGACTTAATACAAATACGAATTCATAATAGAGTTCTTCCCAGAACTGAAGTCACAATCTCACGGACTGTCTAGAAATTCTACAAATAGTGGTATGAACAAAGAAAATATACATTTGTCTCAGGAATAAGTAGAACAAAATGAAAATAGGGTAGAAGGGGACGCTAAGGCATGTGTACGCCTGCAGGACTACCTTGAGTCTCCACTGGACTGAAGGCAGCAACCTCGAACTACGGCCCGTAAGGTTCGGTACTGGGATCTGCACAAAAGAGTGCAAAGTATAGTATCGGTACAATCGACCCCATGTATTGAGTAAGTGTCGAGCCTAACCTCGGCGAAGAAGTGACGAGGCTAGGACGCGACAACCACATAAATTTGTGCAATTAAATCATATACAAGAAGCAATAATAATAAGAATGAAACATAATAAGATGGGAAAAGGGGGAACATACTGAGGGGGATATCGGGTAGGTTATGACAATGATAAAGTAGAGCGACAAAGTAAATATCAAACTTGAAGCAACAGAGATAATAACACAGAAACAAGTGCACGACATCACCTTTCGTGCTTTTACTCTCGTCCTCACCATAGAAATCAATAGAAACAACACGGTATCACCCTTCTTACTTTTACTCTCTCATAATCATGGCATGGAATCACCCTTCGTGCTTTTAATTTCATTTATATGGCACGACATCACCCTTCGTGCATTAACACTCACAATATTGGCACGACATCACCTTTCGTGCATTAACACTCACTCACCATATTATGCACCATATCACCCTTTGTGCTTTATACTCTTCCTCACCCAAAAAAACAATGATAACATCCCGGAAAGGGAATCAACAATAGAAACATTGATGTGCTAGAGAATTTTGGCATATTTAATACATATTCCATAGATTTTAGCTTGTTTTAAATGAAATAATATTTTATACTTATGTAGTTTTAGTGTTTTTGTAGTGTATGAGGTTTAAAGACCTAAGAGCATGGAAATGAAATAAAAAAGCCACAAAAGGACAAGAAAAGAGCAAAATGTGACCGCGAATGTGGAAATGCGGACCGCAAAGCAGACCGCATAATGCTCAAAGGAATCGCAAACCCCAACAATTTATTGGCCAAAGTCCAGTGCAAGAAATGCGGTCCAGTATGCGATCACATAACAGGTTTACGGATCGCATAATGGACCGCAAACTCGTTGTGAGAACTGCTAATGGTGGAAAATGCGAGGAAAAATGCGATCGCATATCTACAATGCGAGTCGCAGAACTTGAATGCGATGAAGGCCTGTAAACTAAGGTTTGAAGATGCGATGGACATGAAGAGAATGCAGATCACATGTCTGTTATGCGACAGATATGCGGTCGCATAATTGACCTGGAAGGGTATTTTTGTCCGATTTTGGTCCCGAGTTTGACCCACTGTAAATATATTTATTGAGGTTTTGTGGGTGAAATTTGTCTAGTCTTATAGCTACATTCCAAGTCTTTAATATTCCTCTCTTTTGGAAGCTTTTGGGTGAAGAATCTTGCGCTTTGTAAGCTTTGTGGTATTTAATATTCTCATCTTTTTGTATTTTAGCATGTGTAGCTAACTTTTTATACTAAAATTGTGGATCCTAAATGGGTGTTATGTTAATGGGTGTTTAACATTGAATTTTTGTATAATAGTTGGTTGATATTTATTTACTTCTCATTATTCATTTATTGTTGGTGGTTGCAAACATTAACAAATGCCATTAAATTCTTCCTTTGCTTGGGAAAGTGGGTTAGAATTTTGGTAGAAGTAAATATCAAAGACTCAAGGCTTTAAACCTTGTTTAATAGAATCGCTTAGGAATAAGTGTGTTTTATTTTTCATATATTGATTGTTCTCAATTGCAGCTCTTTTATATTTGGAAAAATCATAAAGAGGAAATACTACCCAATTGTAGACAATAAATTTGGATCGAGAAAATAAAATCAAGACCGGAAATATCGCAACAATCGTAGTATTTTATTTCATATATTTGAGTGTTACAATCTCTATGAATCCTCTGATTCTACTTTTCTAGTATAAATTCAAGGGCCTTTGAGCTTGATTTTGAATCTATATTTGTTTCCACTAATGATGTTCTTGTTCTTGAGCTTGGGCTTGATTTGTTATTTGTTCTTGAGCTTGAACTTGACTTGTTCTTCGTTCTTGATCTTGAACTTGACTGCTTGAAGCTTGAAGCTTGAAGCTTGAAGCTTGAAACTTGTGGAGGAATTTGCACCGTTTGATCCACGAGCTCTTTCTTGCTTCTTGTTATAACTTCTGGTCCTTTTTCTGAGTTATGAAGAGGCCTATTTATAGTTGAGGAAGGGAAGAGTTATGATAAGAACAAACTCTTTCGACCAATCAAATTGATAGTTGTGGAAGGGAAGACATGGCCGCATTTGATTGGCCAGAACATGTCACTTGCACACGTGGCGCGATTTCATTGACCTTTTAGTGTGACTGGGCATGCCTTGTCATTTTGACACGTGACATGATCCTATTGGCTCTTCCGTTTGACTTGGCGCGCCACGTCATTTGACACGTGGCACCAAACTGGGCCTCTAGGAAGATGACATATTGGTCTTAATGAAGCGGGCTCATTATTGTAACCCAATTATATTGGTCTTATATAATTAATCCAATTATATTAGCCCACATATTTATTTGGACTAGTATATTTAAAATATAATCCAAATTATTTATTGGATTTGAATTCAATAAATTTTACATGCTTACAAATGCCCCCTACTTCAAGACTTGTCTGAAGAACTTCTCAAACATAGAAGACTAGGCTTGAAGTACCCCATGAACGTATACAACGATGATTAATACCCCATAACTTTAATATAAAGGAAAATTTCATGTCTTATTTCCTTTAGCATTTCTAGGCATAAGGACAAGCTTTCAAAGCTTTAATTCACCAAAGCCAAATGTTTGCCTAAGTACAGATTTGATTAAGGAATCTTTGGATGGTTAATTGCTTTCTTCCTTCTTGGTAGTTTCAAACCAAGTGCCAAGANCCTTTAGCATTTCTAGGCATAAGGACAAGCTTTCAAAGCTTTAATTCTCCAAAGCCAAATGTTTGCCTAAGTACAGATTTGATTAAGGAATCTTTGGATGGTTAATTGCTTTCTTCCTTCTTTGTAGTTTCAAACCAAGTGCCAAGAATTTTGAGATGATAAAGTGCACAGAATTAATATGAGATTTATACTGACTTGAGCTTTCTTAGCCAAGATGTGGCATGTTCCCTAAACAACTTTTACAAGAATTACAGTAGATAACGTCTCAAATTTCACGTGGCTTAACAAGGAAACTACATGCTGCTAATATAGACTTCCACACTCTTGCACCAATTAGAACACCGCCATTGCTAGTAGCCGAATCCTTGTTGGATTAAAAGTCTCTCGCCACCTTGCAACTAATCCCACACCGGAAGCAAACTTTTAACGCCCTCTTCCATAAATCTATATAAACCCATGTGGTCAAGTTTATTGAGTATCAATTTGCATTATTTGCAAGCCACTTAAGTCTATTTTTGACAACTTGGAAGCATTGACGCGAAGGTAATTTCTTCTTCTTTTCTTGTGCTTTTTTTCTTTTGTCATTTTTTTTGTAGTTCAAGCAAGATCCACATACGAAGAAGGCGGTCTTAGGGTGTGAGGGGATGGGTAGTCATCAACCGTTAACCGTCTAAGCCAAAGATTTATTTTATCTTAGGCAAAGAACATCACACCGTTTATGCCAAAGATTTATTATCTGAAGTGAAGACCATTACATTGTCTGAGATAATGACTTCATCTTCATTTTATCTGAGGCATAGACCTTTACACCGTCCGGGCTAACTTTATTTTGTCTGAAGCGAAGACCATTGCACCGTCTAAGCTAATGACTTCATCTTGTTTGAAGATTTAACTTCATTTTATCTAAGGCATAGACCATTACACCGTCTGGGCCAAAGATTTATTTTTTTCTGAAGCGAAGACCATTACACCGTCTAAGCTAATGACTTCATCTTATTTTAAGATTTAACTTCATTTATCTAAGGCATAAACCATTACACCGTCTGGGCCAAAGATTTATTTTGTCTGAAGCGAAGACCATTACACTGTCTAAGCTAATGACTTC